>LR736884.1:2883730-2966873 GCA_902654985.2 Oryctes borbonicus | reverse complement strand
TATATATATATATATATATATATATATATATATATATATATATATATTTAAGTTTGGCAAAACTACCAAATCTTATATTTGTTATGAATCCGAAAGAAAATGGACATATTATGTTTGATCAACTCCAAGAAAGTAATTTTCTATTATCTCTAGTACATTTCTTTGGCTTTTGCAGAGAAAAACTAAATAAATTTTCAATGCCACTTTTGATATTTATCTATTGATGTACTCAACATTTTTACATAACTTCTCAGTTCTTTCAGGATCATCATGAACTTTTTTATTTCTTATCGGCGCCATGTTGGAATTTGATACCGTCAGGAAGAGTCCTTTTTTTCCAATTTCAACTATACATAACATATTGACAGCAGTTTTTGATATTTTGTTTTAATTGACGAAGAATATATTTTTAGATTAAATAAGGTAAACTTTTCAATTACCGTTCATTAGTAATAGAAAAATGTCGTACACGAACGAAGAGAAACGAGATATATTAAGTTGCTTTTTATTCATTCAACTGAAGTACAACCATAGCAAGCAATAGCGAGTACAATGGTATCCAGAACGACAACAGCCACATACTACCATTTTTTAAATTCTTAATAAAATCTTGGTGGAAAACGAATCATTTACCAGGCCGCATAATATTTAGGTTAACAGGAATTTTGAAAAAAAAACCAATGGAATATTGAGATGACTCACCCTGTATATAAATGTCACAATTCAAATCAATATCAAGCCAATACTAAAAGTTAAAGTTACGAAATATAACTAACTTATACAATTTGTAAGTTTAGCAAAATATAATCACACAAAGAAGAAACATAGGTCAATTATAACTAGTTCAGTAGCTTTTACATGAAATCAGGTAGATGAAAATAATTTGGATCTTAGATTTTTTTTTTTTAAGTAGGCTCTGATGTGGTGTACATTTTATTTCTTTTTACAACCCTCTTTTTTCTGACCAATTATGCAATCCCAATGGTGAGCACAATAACTGGGACACCTATACATGTTTTTTTTTTGTTTTTCAGTAACCATTTGCATTGTACATATATACTCTACTTTTGTTCTATTGTCGTTGTCTCAGTTGGACAAATGAATTATTGTTTTAATTTTATTTAGTTACCAGATCCACCCATCCATCACACAGTAACGAAAAAAATACACGTACATATATTCATTTACAAATGAAATAATCATATGCTTTAAATTGTAGATCGTATCGCATCAAAAATTAACACGCACTACTATGTATATGACACGTATAAACTGAGAAATTACATAATAAGCGGTTGTTTCGATGTAGACAATTAATATTCTAATTTCGTTAATTAATTTCAACAATTACTCGCGGTAATTATAGAATTGTAACCGTAAACACACACATGGAACGTTAATGCCCCAATTCTCGCAATATACCAACCTTCTTTCTATGCATTAGACTGGAGCTAAATTTACCAACGACTATGCAAATCATACCTTTCATTTGATACAAGTTTTTACTGAGGAAATGGGAGAAAGTTCCCACAGACAATTCAATCGGCATGCCTAGAAATACGTGGTGACATCTCAAATTCCTTTGAAAGTTTCGGATCTAGCATTCGCGAATCATTCGCTTATTTTACTTCAATTATAGAGTTTACTGACCAAACGCGGTAAAAACTCATAAATAATGCACACATTCACGAAACACTAATGTGCGCTTCTCCTTTACTTAGAGAAGTAGATATGTTATGTTCTGATTGCACTCATTAATTAGTCAAGAGGTGTGTTTTTATTAAATTAGGCACGGATTAATAGATGCTGCTAACTCTTGCATATTCATCGGAATTAGTTAGATGCATGCAATTGCTGATTGATGTCCAGCTGAATATACATTGTTTATTATATCTGGAATAGAACGACCTTACATAATCTCCAATTGATGCAATTTTTATTCAAATTCATCCAAGAAACAAATTTATTATTTCCATAAAAAGCCATTAATTAAATTAATAAACATGTGCTTTCATGAATATATTAAACAAATTGTTCAAATAAAAAACACCTTTATCGATACCTGTCAACTATTTTATCAAATATACATTGATATAATGTTTTTATCAAAGTTGATCTAACGAGCGCCTATGTATGTGTATTACTCCAATAACGTACTTGCGTGAATACAAAAATAAAAAATCTTTACATTTTGAGAATTAATTTGACAAAACTAATTATTGCTACTAGTGACAAAACCTTTTGGTTTTCAGCTGGGTAGCGAGGTTATCGACAATCTTTTTAACAACTCCCAACTTTTTTATTTATCATTTCATTGTCTAAATGGTACCATCAAAGTTTTAGTACCTCCCATAACATTTTCGAACAAAAATCATTCAAGAAATGTTGATATACAAGAAATCAAATGATTGTTTTCTTTAGATCAAACGTCCGAAACGCTATCCGCCTGTTTGTAAATTTTACTAACAAAAAGTCAAGCAAAAGGTAAAGAAAAGTTTTTCTAATCTAAGTAGGTATCAATCAAAAATACAAAATAAAAAAAAATTTGGAAGGTAATTACGTATGTATTTTTGACGAAACTCTCTCGGAGCAACGATATTTGGACTTTTTGGTACTTTCCAAACATTTTTTTCCAAATGGAGACGTCCTTGATTCACCAAATAACGATACTTGGTTTCAGCACGTCCTGTTCGCAAGTTTTTAAGCAACTGCTTTCGTAAGAGGTGGATCGGTAGGCGACGATCTAAAAAAATTGAAACATCGGGTATAGAATCAGTCGAATTAATCCTGACGTCATTCGCAATTACAAAATGAATGTGTTGATAGATTTACTTGTGTCAAGAGGCCGGTGGATGCCATTACAAATAATCGATTTAAATAAAACAATTATCTCAACAGCGTTTATCCTTGCTTTTTGTTAATAAAATTATTGTTGTCTACTCAACAAACAAATGGTTCTTATTCGAAAATTTTGTTATGTGAGGTACCATTTAGACAATTAAATGGTCTGTCAAAATAGAAATAAATCGGAGGTGATCAGTTAACAAAATTGTCGATGACGTAGTTATTTCAAAACCAAAAATGGACGAAACTTAAAATTGATTCAAATCTTTATTTTAATAAGATAAAAACGACATGTCGGTACATTTCTCCGAAAAACAAATTGTTTCAAATTTAATGAATTTATTCCATAATTTTGCCGCACACTGATTAAGTAGGTAGGAAAATCTTTATAAAATGAAAGTAACACACACGGAAGTTCATCAACATTTAAAGATCAGCTCGCTTTTGCGTGTACGTTTGACTAAGTGTTACTACATTGGTGCTGTATACATAAAATAGTGATTAGTTTTCGTAATTCCAAACAATTAGTTCACCCTTTACAGAGTAGAAAAAGTCACCAAATTCGAAATAGTCATTGGTCGTAGGCATACAACAAACGTCATATCATCTTGTAAGAATACCGAAAACTTATAAGATAGGATGCAATCGGGCTGCAATAGCTGCCTTTGGAGCTCAGATTTGCGTACGGTCCAGCGTACATGCACAAATTGTAAAATTGAATATTGCTCGTTTTGTTTATTGCTTTTGGACGGAGTTGATTTTCTTAAATTTACGAAACTTAATGCTTCCGAACCGGCTTTACTCATTTTAGAGATTACATATACTGCATTTATATTCAGTTAGGCATTGTAGATAGACGTATTTGTATTTAAAGTCCGTGAAATTCTATTAAATCAGAGAATCGCAACTTCGGCAAGTACTTATATTAAGAATCTCGAGATAAGACGGACGTTGAACAATGAATCACCGTCGAGAGAGAAACTGTAACGCACATATACATGCTTTTATCAGAGTATAAAAACTTCATCGGAGAACGACTGCCATTTGTGGCCTCTTCTCTTATGAGTCATACAACGCTTGGACCCGTACTATCTGTGGTTTACAACTTTTCCGCTTTTCTGATGAGGCAGTACAGCAATCGTAATCTACAGGCAATTTTTTGTCGTGATTAAGAATACAACAATTGCACCCACAACTTTCTGCTCTAGAACTACACCCAATAATAATAAAACGGCGGAGAATTTTACTACTTTCAACAACAGATACTAATTGCATATCCATCAGTAGTAGAAAGAAATTTCGAGTCTAGGGCGAAAAACTTTACGGGCGCCACCTATTATATTCGATAATGAAAGAAGTAATTGTTATTATAATTTGTATTGAAACACTTCACTATTATCCTCTACCACAAGCACTTCACTGACACTGAACGTACGTTTCGATAGCTAAGCTATCATCTTCAGCAGCAATACTGAACCGTGTTCAGATCGCTTCATTACTTTGCTGGAAAAGACTCGATAAACTTTGTTTACTGATTCTATTTTCCAATTCATCGTTTCAATCACAAATTACCCGTCAACATGTAAGATTTACAGCATATAAATGAAATTTTGTTATGCTGTTATTAACCAGGACTTGATCAGACACGGCGTAAATAGCTTCTTTCTTCTTCCGGAAGCACTGGATCAGATTTATAATGGAAGCGCTAAAGCTGTATAGACATAACACTAAAAATACAAGTAGAGGCGATAAAAAGGTATTTTCCATAATGGTGTGACGCTAATATATTCACAAACCATTAACCTTACGCTTTATATGCAGACGCAGTATATTATAATAGATTACTTGCAGTAAATTATACTTGTAATGCTTTAAATACACTTTGCATAATATCGCTATTGCTGCTCTTGTATTAGTACTCAACCAGCAAATCTATTCATTTCTATCCTATCCAATAAAAAATTAAAGGACTTCCGCTTCGCTTTATTTTCCTCTGATAGATTATCAAATGTTCCTAAATAATCATTATTACTAAATCGGTATGTACTTACTCTGCTTTATTTTCAAGTTAGAAATTCTTTATCGAAAGTAAAAGAAAGCGGCTTACACTTTTACACACAGTTTTTTTAATATTCTTCTAAACCTTAGATCTTGTCAAAGTTTAATTTTTATTTTTGTATATCATATCGATAGCAATCGGATACACTTTAAAGTTTGTCAATTACGAAACATTCCGCGAGTTCGCCTAGTGCGTGGGTAGAAAATAATTCATTTCCCCGGTAACTTAGAAAAAATGTTTTTGAATAAAAAAAATATTCGCGGACGAGTGCATAAAATTATGTATATTCACGTACGCAGGATATTCGGTTATCGCAAGTAAGACCTTTTAAATGAATAGCTCTCTTCAATCCATGTAAACTTTCATAAATATTCCTTATGTTAAGACATCTTAACATATTAGTTTTGTTTTTATGTCAACAAATTCATTAGTTTCATTTATTGTATTTTGTAAAAAATAATTAAAGTTGGCCACTTTCCGTGCGCTTCACATGCGTCGATGTGGAAGTTGTCGTTCGGATGTGTGTGCTTCGCAATATATGCGCAAGCGATCTTATTGCAATAGTAACGCATCCAGTATGTGTTTGACGGCCGGTTTTATTATTCGATCCGAAACTACGTGCAGCTGAAAAAATTCAAGCTGCCCAAATTAAAACAGATCTACAAACTATTCATAAGAATTACTTGGAACTAGAGGAACCAGTAACGAAGTTAGAAAATTTATCGTTATCGTTAGACGAATCAGTGCAAATTGTGAAAGATGTTCACGCACAACTATGTGCTGTAAGATGCAAAAGATGTAGTAGAAGTAAAGAAGTATTTTACTGAAGTTTGAAAGTGTTTTTGACCACTTCCATACCGACGCCTGTGAAACACACGGAAAGTGGCGAACTTTACTCATAATTCCATTTTTTATTTTTGTAAATTTAATATTCCATTCACCTTACTCTATAGATTCATCATTTCATTTATTTTCGCATATCTCATACATATTGTATTTAAGTCTATTTAAAACATTGTATGTGTATGTATTTATCACAAAGCATATATAAATCCATTTAATATATTTAACTGTAACAAGATCACCCGCATACAAAGCAAAAATCTACTAAAAGTGCATTAAACCAAATAATCACATCAGCAAGTGCTTATATTAAAAATCGTGATAAAGCGGACGCTAGAGAGAAAACCACCTTATTCAAACATTAAACAGAGATTCAGCACCGAGAAAGAAATCGTATCCAAACTTCGTCGGAGAACAAACGAGAGTGCCAGCCGCCGTTTCTTTGCTTATGCATCATGCAGCACTCAGACCCGCACTATTTGTGGTTTCCGCTTCCATGAGGGGGCAATAATTTCAGATTTTTACGAAATGCCTTTAGGGTCATTATCTTGAATGCTTTACTGGCTAAAGCTGTGATTCAAATCTTATTCGACTGAGTATTTCTTGGAGTTTTCAGCAATATATCAAAAATTTGTTATATATATCTTAATCTCTCCAAGATGGGTTCCCATGTTTGATTCCTACTGGTTCCATTATTTTTTTAAGCGGAACACCCGTTTATTTTTCTTTAATTTTGTAAAAAAAAAACTTGATGTTTTTAATAAATATTTCTTTATACCTAAAATGTATAATCAGCTTTTTGGCAAAATGTACATACAGGATGGCAATGAAAAAAATACAGTGCGTGGTGGTATGCTATAGAAGTGCTTAAAATAAGGCAATAGTCTCCATAAACATGGGTCCAAAAACCAACAGTTTTTGCATATAGGTTATTAAACGTTTGTGGTAGTCAAGGCTGTAATTATTAATCTCATTTCGCCATCTTATGAAGGAGCTTTATTGTTTAATTTCTTATTTGTTTCGTGTTAAAATGATGCTGTGCACTTTTTTAGAATATAGGGATATGATTACGTGATACATTCACATTATCGAGAAAAATATTCTACCTCGCAAATTCTAAATATTTCAAATATTTACTCACGTTTACCAACGATTACGAGAAGATAGTTGCTTTAAAAGGGAGATGTTTACAGTGAGGGTCCGTACCATGTATAACAAAGAATCTATTTTGCAGATGGTTGATAATCCAAGAATTGGCACTAGAAAGGTAAGCTCAACTATGCAAACTGTAAACCGTGAATTTGTCAGGCAATTCCTGACAGACCAGCTCCCTTACCCTTTCCATTATCAGAAAGTTCAACATTTCATTAAAGGGGGTCATATACCTTACATGCAATACTGTAAGTGGCTGCAAAACCAAATCCATTTTTTTTTATTTAAATTTATTATCGTCAATTGTGTTTACAGCAGATTTCAGTCGCGACGTTATCTTAAATATTCGCAACATCTATTCCTGGAGTGAGGAAGGCCTGCATGAACCATAATAAAAAACCCGTAATATGATGGATTTTCTCTGAATGTGGAGGTAGGTGTGATCGATGATTCGGATGATTCGAAATCGGATCATATGGAATCCCAAATCATTTGACTGGCAAAGTCTATCGAATTCTTTTACGGAACCAACTTAATATTCTATTAGAGGATCTATCGTTAAATACTAATAAAGGTCGTGCGTAAAGGGCTAGCCCATTTGGGGATTGGTAAGAGACTATTTAAATTAGAAATAAATTGATTGGCCGTGATGAACTCTGGCCATACAGTGGGTATGGCATAAAAAATAAGGAGCATTTATTTAACAGGATTTTAGAAGGTGTTGATAGCGTCCGAAACAATTTAGGAATATTCCTCTTCCACAGGTGGCCAATTTGAAAACCTCCAACAATTTATTACTATTTTTGTTTATAATTTAAAAAGTCTTCAAATTTTGACCTATATTTATAGAAGCTTTTCTCTGTTTAAGCTTTTCTTCGGTATAGAGTGTTACGACGAAATACTATAGTCTGTTTTTCTAAAGATGTATGTAATTTATACATACAATTTCAACATGTACTGCAGCACCATTTCCCGTAATAACGCGATTTCTTGAATTTTGTGGAACATTTCAGGAGTAATATTTTGTGTAATGTCCACTTTACGCACTGGTTTAATGAATTTATCCAGAACGTTTCTTAATTTCATAACATTCCTATTTAGAAAAATTATGAAAATTACTCTCAATATACCTTTACTTTTGAAAAAAACCTAGTATGGGATACTTAAATAAATCTGTTCGTTTTATGTTGAATGTTAATCAACATTTGTCTGCTTATTTTCGCTATTTATTATTTATATGTGCTTGTTAACTTGCTAGACTATGTATGTTATTTCCAACAGATATAAAAAGAAAGATAACGTTTACACATTTAGTTGTAGTTAATATTTTTAACGAAATAAGTAAAGAACAGCTCCCCAGGAACTACTCAATCGATTTGAATAACTGTTTTATCGTGTAAGGCGTTCAAGATATCAGTCGTTAAAGAAACAGTGGAATAGCTCAAAAATCTCAAAGTATCTCAAAAACTAAGATAAATAGATGTAGGGAGTACTTAAGAAAGCTTACATAAATTGAAGGGATGTGTCTAAAAACGGACGTTACAGAACTTACTGTAAAATATTTTTTATTTGAAATTTTTTTCTGTAAATTGCTGGAATAATTATCTTCTACCCACGCTGTATATTTTTAATATACCCCATAAAATCAAGTAGAAAGGAAAACATCGTGGATACGTTCTAAAGAAAATAATTATTGTGTGAAAATGTTCGTTAAAATCGAAACTTCCGGACTATTTGAAGTGTCGCTAGATCAAAAATTATATGCAAGTAAAACTCATACATAGTTTTAGGGTGGTCAAATTTTGACCGAAAACATTATAGAAATTTCCTAAAACTTTTTAGTGTGCGGCCAAGCAACGAACATTTGATAATAATGCCTAATAACCTTCAAAACATTAATGCGAATTTAGTAATTGATTAATAAATGCTTATCAAAAAATATTGAAATAGAAATATTAATTTTGAAGCAATGTATAGTGAGAAGATTGCCTTTTATTATATACGTTACTTGAAAATTTTGGTTTCTGTAAACGACACCATCATTTTCTAATGTCGTCAATTAGTTTTACCATCAAATTCCCTTCCTAATAATTCTTACTGCATTATTTGAAGTCACATCCATTTAACACTTCTTGTCTGTTATCCGACAGGTAAGTGTAAACGCATTTAAAGGCTTCTGTAATTTAATAACCGATATCTTTCATCCTATTATTACATACAAACTAGATTCCGCTTCCATTCTAGCGATAAACATTTTATTGCATAAATCGCAGCACGCGTAGTTACATAATATGTGCGTAAACTAATATAATGGATTCTATACAGTATCTATGTATTGCCTATCGCATAAATATTCATAAACTATAATGTCGCTTGTGTTATGTAGGTGAGTGATGACAAATAGATATACGCATGTTCGTGTACAGCGATGTTCAAGTAAGTCGTCGAAACCGTACCGCAGCCCTATTACTTATTCTGTAAACATAGTATACAGGGCGCAGCTAGTTAATTGCTGTCAATCTCACTCAGATTAAATACAAGAAGTTAAACGTGATCCCCGCTCCATAAATTTCTATTTCCATTCATGCTGGAAGCCTTACTTTACACTTGAAACTATTCGATGATGTTTGTTTAATTTTATTCAAGATTTATCGTATCAGTACATTGAATGGGAAGAGTTTTAAAAAGCCGCATAAGCTTTGACAGAAAACTAGGAACTTTCGAACTTCCATTCAAGATTGTAAAATCACGAACATCAGAAATTATACGTGTTACTACTAGAAAAAGATTTACTTGGAAATACGTGCATTATCTAACAACAATTATCTATTGTACCGTTGCCATTTGCAAATCTACATTCCACATTACATAACAAATTTCGGTCGAGTGTAATTGCTGATTTCTTATAGCCAGTCCATTTATTTTGCTACTTAATATGGTTTGTTTATTTGGGTTTCTATGTCTTTTTGGGAACAAAGGATTTCATTTTCTTTGCTTTAATTTTACTTCGCTACGTTTCATCACCCTTTTTTAATCGACATTTTCAAGCATATCTTATAATATAGGTATTTTTCTACATTATCTACTAACTTTTTGTTTATTTTTATATCATCAAATTTTAACAAAGAAAGTTACTAAATAATATTCGCAAACTTTTGCTCTTAAAACCAAATACATATGTGGTTCACATATACGATGAAGCATCCAAATCACCCGATTCTTGACATCTCACTTGGACATCACTATAGATGCATCATAGGAAGTCGATTGGGTCGATCATTTGCATTTCCTATCCTAACCACTAATTAGAAATCTATATACGAATGACTCACATCGCAGGTAAGGTCTTCAACGAAAGTTATTTCGAGAATTTTTCCTCGCATTCGTCATATCATCACTATATTAAGCAATGATGATGGCGGTTATAATTCTGTACCAAATACTCGGAACAGGTGCGTTGATAAAGCTAAGCGCGTGCCTCAGTAATTGGACGAGATGTAAACATGAACATGTTAAGATAGATGATTGCGTGTGAATATACTTCTGAATGTACGTACATACGTGTAGCCAAGTTGCCAAGGTTATCAAATTGGAAGAAGCTTGTTCATGTCTATACCTTGATCTGATTGACGATCAATATCCTATTCATTACTCGAGCTGTTTCTTCGTGATTTCTGACCTAGACACGTTTTATTTGCTTTTGAATGCTATCTATGGTATCTTACCAGCTTACCAGTAGTAGATGAATATATCCAGCACTAAATCTAAATCTGCACAAAAACTTTCCATTTACACCACATCAATAAGTATTTAAAATTAAATATATTTATTTTAAGTTTTGTTATTTATAAATACGGTAATTTAATTAGCGATTCATAGATATTATTACAGTAAGTAAGAACGGATGGAAATGCCAATGTGGAATTATAATCTTGAACTCTTTATTGTGATTGAACGTTCATAAATATAATTAAAAAAAGTAGCAACTTTGAAGCATGGAAAACCCAAATGCGTCTGAATAGTATTCATAATTGTTCTGAAACAAATTTGGGAAGGTATTATTTATTTTAAGCATGGTTTAAAATAAATAATACACAGAAAAAAAGAATTGTTCGAATGAAAGAAATATATTTTTGGACGTTATTTCATTAAGTGAAAACAATATTGTTTTGATATAAGTAAATATGAAGATATTTGTTTCGAAATAAAATTGTATTTTTTGAAATATTTTTTTGTTTTAAAGAGAGCCCTTTCAATTTGAGATATTACAAATAACAAATAAGATCGCCAATTCCAGGTAATCCAATTAATTTCCAATTACTTCCAGTGAACTATCTTCTTTCTGCAGGTGCGTGTGATTTAGTACTGTCAAATTCGAAAATTTTTGTGATTATTCCAATTTGAGTAACTCAAAACGGAATTTCAAGCCTTCCAAAAATCAGGATTGATTTTTTTGTTTATTTTTGTACTTTTACAATTATTAAAAGCATTAAGCTTAAAGGCAAATATTTATTTTTTAACAATCTAGATTGCAGAAGTAACGTTTCTTACCTTATGTAATACAGTTTAACTAAGTAACGCAATCTGCTGATGAAATCTTTTTTTTTTATATACTATAATAACCGGAAAAAAATAATTCTTCTTAAAGGCAGCAGAATAACGACTGCCACCTGCATTAACTTATTCCTGCAGTTAGGCTAATTTAATACAACAAGGCAGCCGCGGTTATACTGGTTACGGTACTATTTTTTTTGAAGAGTTTTTACGAGTTCTCATTTGATACTGCAGCAATATATTAATCGCACAAACTGCTCACATCGTTTATTTTGCTCAGTTCATTACTTTCATCAATTTCTGGATGGAATCGCTTAAAAGTTACTGCCACCAGCTACTTAACTATTATATCTCATTTCAATGTTCAGTAAAAAAAAAAAACGCATCAAAGCATTAGAGGCATATGTTCGGAGACGACATCTGCGAGCGTTAATTCGTGGTTTGGATTCTAAATTCGAATTTGAAACCAGAAAATCGGTTTCAAGTTAGATTTGTAAACTTTTTTCGTAGAAATAAATTAGGTTACCTGGATTTCGCGATCTTATTTGTTATTTGTAACATCTCAAATTTAAGGGGAAGGAAAAGGAAGTAATAAGAGATCGAATCTGCAGAAAATCGAAAAGTTTGAGGGAGGTAATAAAGTTAAAACGAAGAGAAGAGGAAGATTAAGAAAACCACACCACACTTCCAACAAAATGATTGCTTGTTTCTTCCCTTGTACTGGACATGACGCAAGCATTGCTTTATAGGATCAAAGAACTGCCAGAATCATCAATGAAATCTTCCAATCAGATATTCTAAACTTTCTTCCTCCTTGTGGGCAGGAATAATTCCGCGACGAATCTAACATTCTGGTACTAATTTCCTTCAAGTACATCTACCATTCATCATCAACAGTTGGAATTTTTTTCTGATTCTAGAAAAAACACTTTAATTTTTCACTTCACTCGCTTGAAGTTTACTTTCTTGTTACTGGGTTGGCACTTAGAATTCGTATCTCTACATGAGCACTGGATAGTAGATGGTTTTGTTGTTTTCTTACCAACGGTAAATTTCGGCCTAACATGGTCATGCTCAGGTTAATAATAATTGAAATATGTTGAGGGGCAAAAGAAAATATTGTCAAATGTGGAAATCAAAAATGTTAAAGTGCAAGAATCAAATAAACGTAAGAAGAAATGTAAGGAATTTTAAAAATTTCTTAAAGGAAGCAGCAACTAATAGAACACTCGCACAGACGTTTGCTGCTCGTATTTGGAATATATCCATTATGGTTTGTTAGTGGTTCGTTTTTATATAACAGCATGATTTATTCACTTTTCTTATTCTATTGTTTGTACATCTATTTGCTTCGGCTTCATTTCTCATATCCAAACATATATATCTGTTTACAAATTCTAACTCGATCCATCTTCTGTAATTTTTGTTTACTCCTATGAAGAGACATTACTAACACGTAACCAATAATAAAAATAAACTTTGGGGTATTTTATATGGAAGAAAATGTCGCAAGGCCTAGGAATCTGTAATACAATGCCTATAATCTTTAATTATAGAAATTTTAAATTCAACACTGCTAAGAATGATCGTGTATGTAATTCCCAAAATTACTAAGTTTACAACTATTAATGTTCGGTTCCTTTAAAAGGAAATGTCAGCTTTATTAAAAGTTTAGAATGTCAACCGTTAATTGATAAATTAAAGTATTTAAGGCCGATAATTCAAATCGAATAATTCAGGCTTATATTTCACATAAGTTCACCTTGCCTTGTATATAATTTGAAAGACAGCTCGTTGCCAAGAAACATGTTTTGATATCCTTTAGCGAGGTCCTGAAATTCCAGGAATATCGCTTTGATGTACTCTCGCTGCTGATCTTTCCTGGAATTTATGTTTAAAAGTAAAGCAACCCGAAGTACTAAAAGAACTGAATGGAAAGAATGAAAATACTTTAAAAGATGATTTAAATTTTCCAAAGCGTTTCAAATATGTCAAGTAAATGAATGTATAATAATCAAAAAGGTTATTAATAAATTGTTAGTCTTCTAAATTTCTGTTTATTCCACGATGAAGTCGTCAAAACAAATATAATAGAAAATATATTTTCGTGAAAATGACATTCATACTGCTAAACAACACAAAAGTATCGGCACCCTCCGCACCACACAAGTTTACCACAACTTGTGTGGTGCGGAGGGTGCCGATACTTTTGTGTTGTTTACCATACTACGCCACAGTCCTTGCTATCATTATTCATACTGCTAATTATTTCCATTATTACCATTCCCTTTTTGCTGGTGAAATTTCTCTTCTTAAAAAAAGTCTTAAAAGATTTCCTTAAAGAAACAAAACGTTTCAATAAATCAAAGGTCTTCAACAGCGTCCAAAACACAACACAAGTAACATCTTATTATTAGAAATGATACGCTTTCATAACGGATTCTTCTTGGTATAATCTCTCAAACTCATTAAATTACAATAGTATACAGTAAATATCAAATTTTTTCAGTTGCTGTGCGATTACTCTATTACCACTATCACTTACAGCGATATGATCCTTATGTGTAAAAACCATTTGATCTCATAACAACGGCTTTCAACAACATCATATTTATTAATAACCCCGTAGTAGAATGCAAACTTGTTTATGATATCATTGATGTCCGTTAACAGCTGGATTTTTTGCGAATTTAACGTACTCTACGCGGGTATTCGTTTCTTTTTTTTCGATCTTTAAACGAGCATTACGATAGTTGAATCAACAATTCCGCAAGCAATAAAATTTAAGGAGAAATGACGGTTTATTGTTGCCCACTGCTCATTCTCATTAACAAATCAACGTTTCTTTTCTATGGTATACCAGCGTTTTCGTTATTGTTAAACTGTTTAATTAAATCTTGAATAAACAAAGATAATTATATTTTGTTATTATACGCAATGTATTAACGTTGAAGGAAAAAAGAACATAAAATTTACGATTCTTTTCGTGATCCATCTATTAGTTCACCTTTAATTAAATTATCATAGGTGATGTACGATTGTTAACAACCGGTAATTAGTGATGATATAAAAATACAAATGTATTTTTTTTTAATATTCAAAAAATCTGCTGCGGGTTTAATTTTTTTGATATAATCCCGTGTTCACTCTATGAGCGAGACTACATGTGAATAATTAATAATGAGATAAATGGAAAAAGGTGGTCCGAATCTCACAAAACTCTTTAGCAGGTAGCTACCGGTTTCGAGCTATGCAAAGCTCATCCTCAGATCAGCTGAAATAAGATTAGTGTCTCTGATTGTGAGTGACACAAAACATACAAATTTTATTTTTTACTTCAAGCTACAATGATTTCTTCGCACTACTCTAGGGCACATTACACACTTAAGCTGAAACTTGTACCATATCTATTACCTCTGAAGTTTAATAATAATGTAAATATTAAAACAACTCGAAATCTAGATTTTTCCTAATTCTGGTTTTTAAACAATTAAACTCGTCCATCTGCGTAATTGGTACCACAATTTTGTAGTAGAACCCTCAACTAGCGTTTACATAGCGTAATGCGAAATTAGTGCAAGAATTAAGGTACAAATGCTACCTTTCACATATAGGCCAGAATTAAGTATTAGTGCAGTGCGAAACTATACACACATCAAACTTTGACACTACCACTGTGCTGCATCAATACTTTCTACATTTGTTTTTGAATTTGTACAGGATAATTGCAATGAATATACCATACAACGTTACTGTAAAACACCGGGCATTGCAAATTAAATAATTAATACTAACAGACAATTTTTTATGTTACATTATGGCAAAGCAAATAGTTAGTATATAGTTAGTAGTTAGTATTGCACTAATTCCGCACTACTCCATATGAACGCAACCTCATTCATTTTTACTGAAAGCTTTAATCGTTACATTATAGACTTAATAGGCTTGCCAAGTGAATTGATATTTTGTAACAATCTAACTAAACTAATATATAAGGCAACCGAAATATTCTGAAAACTTCCGAAAACATCAAGTCAACATGATTTGAATACGACATACACTGATTTAGTTTTTTTGAAAAATTGGACTTAATTATAAAATCACGATAACTTTCATAACGGAGGTAATGACAAATCCCAATCAATAATTTATTTTTAAAAGTGTTTAGGAAATGATATATATGTTAATGTTAATGTTGCTGTTAATTTTCTTTTAGGTGTGGTGACGACCTAACGAGATGTGTAAGCTTTTAAAGCTTGCCATAACCTCAGAAACCATTTAGTTTGTAAATGACGTATGTATTGTGTTCTATGGCTTTCTTCCTGTCATCCACCCGCTATAGAGGATGAAACTCTATTAATTATTCCTCGACATGCAAATAGTGACTTACAAGTGAGAGACCAGAAAAATTTACCGCTTGACCCTGGTAGGACATCATATTTAAACCCTCTTACCAACGGATCTCTCAGTCGTGAACCAACAGATACCTTTACAGCTGAAGCGATCTCAGGTTATTGTAAAACATTCAACAAATTAACACTATAGATTGTTTTAATATTATTATTATTGGTTTCGATTGAGCATCATTAGGCACATAAATTGTTTGCCATTACTGTTTATCAGTAAACGTAAACTTAATTTTAAATTATGCGTTCTATAGATTTAATTTGAAGTTCTATATAAAATGGAAAATAAAAATCTTTCATTAAATTTAGATGTAGCAAGTAATATTTTTAAATTACCACAAATTGTTATGGAATAAAAGTCGTTCTAAATGTTTAAAAGATCAAAATCACCAAACTTCAAACTATTGCATTACTTTCTACTAAGCCTGAAAAGTTTTTTAAACATTGATTCACTTAAAATACATATTTAATGCATATAAATCAGAAAACCAGTTTATGTATTTTACAACCAATTTCAATTTTCACCATATGACAGTTAGGCAACACAATTTATAACTATGCAAATAACTGCATATCTACGGATTGCCTTTTTCATGATATTTAAAAATACGACGGTAATTTTTAGTACTTGTAAATTTCCAAATATTCTACATTTATTATTCAATACATATATTGCATTTTGCGCATAAACGCTACAATCCTACTCTAGAAAGAAGGAGTGTACCTTGTAAATCAATTGATAAATTCTTAAGGATTATATCAAACTTAAACGTTTAATAAGAATAATCGCGAAGGTTCCAAAACATTCCACAAATACAACAAATAATACAAAGTCCTGATTTTTAGAATATATAGAGCGATATTGAATAGGACTACAAAGATTGTAATTTATGAAGATATTGTAAGCAAAATGACAACCTCAAAATATGAAGTATATATGTCTCTATAATTAGAAATTTTTGGAATACAATTACATATACATACATTGTTGAAGTGATATACTTTGAAGAAATAAACAAAAACTTTCATTTGCACCCAACAATCCCATAACCATACTGTAGATCCACGACCATTTAGACGCTCGTAAGGAGTCGTGGTCGTGCGTGTTTCATCTTTAGTTTTGTTCTCTATATTTCTAACTCATTTTCTGAGGCTAGGATTTTTTTGTTTTTTGTTTAGTTACTTCCACATTTATTCTTTTTTTCCAATTTTTTTTTGTTTTCGATTTTATCATCTTTGTTCTCACATTAGCTTTAGTTTATAGTTTTAGTTTACTCAACCATATTTATTATATTCCTTTTAAATGGGCGTTTTTTAATTTTGTAATTTGTGTAGATATATTAATTTGGTTTTCGTTGTTTTTTTTTTATATTTACTGTCTCCTAACAAACGTCGCCGCCGATGAATTCCTGGATTAACAATCGTGGTTGTTCCGAAGTTGTCAGCGACACAGAGATCTATTGCACAATTTGTCCAGTTTCTGTAAAATGTTCTAAAAAAATGTCGATTTACGGACCAAAAGCCGATATTCATCGCTATCCTAGTGTCTCGAATGAGAAGTTTTAATGCGATCTCTGCGAAGCAAATACACCGAGAACTATTAATCCAGCCTTTACAAATTTTCTGACAAATTATATGGGTAAAAGTATTCCTGACGATTCAAAAATATACACAAAAGTCGTAAACCAAATTAAAAGACAATTACTACTGGTTGAGCGCAGACGAAACTATGAATACGTTAAGGCGAAGCATAGTTCGCGTAATTGTCAACGTTTGTATATGGCCATATTTAATAATCAGCAAAATAATAGAACGGGCAAATGCTGATACAATAACGAGCGGTTGTCAGGAGTATTGACAACATTTTCGAAGATTTGAGGAAACGGGAGAAAGCTTTGTGACGCTGCAGCTTATATGCTCAAAGACATCTTCAAAAATTATGCTGCACATTACACGCGCTGCTAATGCGCCCTCCATATAGTTGCGGAATTTGTTGGAGAGCAATTTCCAAATGTTAATGAATTAATTAAACATATCCAGAAAATTTTCTTGAAAACACCTGAAAGAGTTGCTTTATACAAAGACAAATGGCCAGCACTTTCCTTACCTCTGTCTCCAGTCGTAACAAGATGGGAAGAAACTAAAAGAAATTAAGTAAATAAGTTAACTAAGAATGCCCAAAGCACAAGCTAATGTAAAACTCTGTTACAGGATCAAACAAATTTGCATTTTATTAGCGAACATTTTCGTGATATATGTACCTCAAAAATACAAACAATATACTAAAAGATGGAATATTGTCAATATTAAAACTGTCATGCAATGAAAGTAACGAAATCGTTAGTAAACACAATGCTTACAGGTCCCATTTTCACTACGCTCTTCTCTCACAAGTTGTGATCTGGAAAGAAGCTTTTCTATGTTTAAAGATATTCTAACAAGTAAGCTAAGACATTTCACGTCAGAAAATTTACTGTTGACTGGGACTCAACTCGACATTATCCCAGATAATCTCATCTAGGTAGTCATTAAGAAGGACTAAAATATTCAGCACTCAACTCGGCTACACCGATTGACGGCAATCTAATTTAAAAAAGAAAATTGGTATTTTAACTTGTTTATTTAAAATTGAATTTGCTGAAAGTAAAGAAAATTTCAATTCTCTTTCACAAAATCGGTTTTAGAATTTCAGTATCAGCAAACAGAGAAAATACAACATATAAGTAACACCATACTATGCAGGATGGGTGTTACAAGAGGAAAAACACATTTTTATGGATCTTTAAAACAAGTTTTTGCGTGTATACTAAGTACAACATACTAAAAAAAAAAGCTAAAATAAATTTCTTAATGGAAGGTAAAGTAGCTGTTTCTTTTTTAGATAGAACATTGTTGTAATATCTAGTGGCACTAATCGTGTTTTTCATATCCTGTTGGACGTATTTCTATTCAAATAAAACAGTTGATAAGTTAACAAACACGACGATTTTCACTTATTCTAAAATTATTGAAAGATTATTGCTGGATGAACTACTAACACGCAATATTTAATTGACAAAATTACACATGTTTTATTTTAGTATTTGAATGAAGATGTTAACTGAACATGAGTATCATTAACGAGATGTGAAAAGCATTACGTAACTAGATATTTGCGCTATATTTATAGAACAGAGCAATTTTGCCTCAATAAATTACAAAAACAGCTGTTTTACGTCCATTGTTAAGAAATTTATTTCAAAAGTCCAATATTACTCATAAATTTTAGAACAAAGAAAAGATTTTCTAAAGAAAGTGTTTCCTCTTTTTACCCCTATTCGGTAACACGATGTACACAAGATGATTCGGGAAGAAAGTGGGGTACATTGTGTGTATATTAAGTTTCGGACAATAAGTTCCTCAAGTAGGGCTGGGTCATACTAAAACTCTAAAGGTCGCAAAAACATAGGCAGAGGCTATAATTCCGGTTTAACGAACCCAGTTCAGGCTCAAACGATCGTCATTAATAGGTTTTTCTGTAAAAATTCTCTGCTCATTTGGCTAGCTTCTTAGTTTTGAAGCTGTTCTTTTACCTACTATATTAAGCTGTTATTATCTAATTTTTCATAAATATCTATTATTGAAATGTGGGTTGGATCTCCTACTATTTTTCACGTATTTTTCTCGAGACTGTTGGAGTAAGTATCACCGGTCGAACTAGGACTCGCAAAAACCTCGGATTCTTCTGTGTACATCAGAACTTTGGTTTCTTAAATTTAGAAAATATTTCTTTTAGTGAAATACACATTTTGATTTTAATGGTCAATGGAATCTATGATTTTATAATGGCAGATTTTGGAAATAACGACCAAATTTCTGACGGTGGTGTTTTGGTGTATACGTGTTTTTATGACAAATTAATTAACCGAGAATCAGCCATGGCTCTACAACCCGATAATGTTGTCGCCATGGAGCTCTGCTGTTATATTTGTTCTCTGAATAAGAGGAAGCTCCAACGCGTATATTCGACCAGAGGTTTTAGGTGATATGAACTTCGGTAATATGAACGGCAAAATATCCAAAATTTGTACGTCATACGTTTGTGAATTGTTTTAATAACAATGATGCAATTAGACGGCAAGGCCAACGCATTTCATAATACAAATAAAATAATGCAATCTTTGACAGTACTTGTTGAATTGGGCGGTGCCTCCTAATCAGTTGAATACGACATGATTTACTTTAACTTAGTAAGCTTAGGATGTTTTTATTCCTAATTATCATGATAGTCTCTGCTTGTTAATTTACATAAGCATGGAAAGCTTTATATATTTCTATAAATTTACATGAAAATTGTATATTTTCCATTTTCTCCTAACAGACTGAACAAATGAACTGACCAGCACACACGCGTTCAGATTTTTTAGTTTGCACAGATGAAAATTCAAGCAAGACTTGATTTAACTCAGGCCATGCCAACGGAATGTTTCCATACGCTTCGATATGCCTGCACAATCTGCCTGAGTTAAAAAGAAGCTGAGCGTCAGTGGGAGCCTTTACACGACGTATCGATGAAGTGGCCAGTAATATAATATCAAAGGACCGTAGATCACAGTTTGGAGCATTTTCAATTGCTCTCAACGAGAGTGCAGATACTGCCGATACCGCTCAATTAGCAATGTTTTATTCGTAGAGGTAAATTTAATTATATGGAGGCATTGCCTTCCCAAAAAAACTACAAGAGGGGAAAACATTTTCAAGGGAGCGAAAGCTGTTTTTAATCAGCTTGATCTTAGATAGAGATAGTTAAGTGGAATTTTTACTGATAGTGTTCCAGCTATGGTTGCTGCCAGAATCAAGTCGGAATAGTGTGATAAAAACAAAACTCTTGCAAAATCAATAAAATGAACATTGTAATTTTCTGAATAATTTTCATTAAATCAAAAGCGCTAAATCATCTTCAATTCCAACAATTTCTGGAAGACGTTCGTTCCGACTATGAAGATCTTACATACTATGGTGAATTGCGTTGGTTAACTGAAGTAAAGATGCTAAAACGATTTTATGGTTTAAAAGACGAGATCGATAGACGCTGAATATACACTAACGACTCGTTTCTTTTTTTCTAAGTCGCAATAATTCGTATTACATCGCGTTCTTACAATTGTTTATTTTTCAAACATTTACAGAGCTGATGACTGCTACATTATTTAATAAGTATAAAGAGTCCGTTAATAATACGGCAAACGTCACGCATAAACCGCTCTTTTCCTTCTAAATTATTAATTTAAAAATAATGCAATTTCATTAATAATTAATTACAGTAAAAACGCTCCACTTACAATTTTCTTTCGTAAAAATTATTTGCTAAATATCTTTGCATAGTCAAGGGGAACGACGCCTACTCACGTAAGTACCCTCTATTAAACCCGTCCTGGTGAAGTAGAGAGTAAAATTACGTTTCAAGTAAATCATATCGAACGTAATAATAAATGTTTGCAATAAGAATGAATATTCGAGACCGTTGTATTATAATTTCCTTTTTATTTGTGCTGTATCATCCAAAATAACACATCGAAACTCCGAAAATATTCATCCCTTTGACTACTCAAGCAACTGCAGGCTATGATGATAGCATTGCATGTGAGAAAAACATGGGCACTATATTATCTATTTCTTCAGTCTTTTATGTAGAACTGTTCTAATATTTTTTAAAAATACTATAATTAAATAGATGAATTAAAATTAAAAAAAAAAATGAAAGAAATAACAGTACACGCTAAAATATTAATTAAAAATTATTTATGAAAAACTCCGCACTGCAAATCGCAAGTATGTGGTTCCGTGTAGTTTTGGTTGTATAAACATCGAAGAATTAGCGAGTCCCAATTCGAAAAAGTCTCTCCGGCCTACGGCCTTAACTAACAATAAGTTACCCATACCTGGTGTAAGTACTGGATTATACGAATTAACTGTTTTCTAACTATATTGCAACAAACCTGAAATATACTCTATACGTAACTTTATAAAAAAAAGTAAAATGTGCTGCCATAAGGAATATCATAATGGAATGCATTTGTGGGATTTGTATGTTAAACATTTGCCCGACTCGAGAAAATTTGTTCTACTAGAACACCTAATACGATCAAATTAACATCGTTAAATATATACTTCAATTGTTATTTCTACATATCGATTTTAGCATCTAAAATTGATTTTTTAAATTTAGAATCATAAAAAACATCAACTACGAGAATCGTTGAATATGTCCTTAGAAAAAGATAGAAAAGCATAGTACTTTCTATACTTCAAATTTGGAAATGAAAAACAGTCACTAGAGGCCAAATTCGACTTTAATTCCATAATTTTGGCCATTGAAACTACGCAGGTGTGCACCCGGGCATTGTTTTGATGGAGGAAGATCTTTTTCTATTTCAAATGAGGACGTTTTTTCCCGATTGCTTCACTCAACCGGTTCAATAACGACGCATAATACTTTCCAGTTATTGCTTGTCCTTTTTCTAAGTAATCGGTGTAGATTTTTTTCACACACAGAATTGAAAACACTATACCTTGCGACATGCCTGTGGCTTCAATTATTTCGCTCACTTTGATTCGTCGATCATTTAAAATCATGTCGTGGATTTTGTCAATCATTTCGGGAACAGTCACTTCTACTGGACGTCCAGAACGATGTTCCGGATATTCTTTTGTAGATGTACGGCCACGTTTAAACTCATTTACCTAATTGTATGGGCCTCTTTCGTTATTCAATCTTTTAAATATGCATGTTTAATCACCGCTCGAAACTCGCTTTTTCCCCATTTTTCTACATAAACAAAAATTCTTTGCTTAAATCGACACTAAAAATGAAACCGTATGATGTATATAACCATTTTCGATACTACGAGTGCCATCTCTTAGATTTTCTAAAGACTTCTTGAACTACCCTCGTGACAATCCTAATGGAAAAAAGTGGAGTATAGGAAAACGACAAACTAGTATTATATATTTGCTCGTAGCGTAATATTAAATTACAACTCCATAAATAAATAACTTCCTTAACTCATAAATTCACAAATATGTTATATATCAGATCTCATGATATATTTTAGATTAACCGCGAGCGATGCCAAAGCTAATCCAGTCGTATGGTCGGCACAACCAAATTCAATTATATTAGTAGTTCTTCTCTTGGTGGAATCCAAATTTTTGTCTTCAGGCGTGTAACAGCCCTGAACCGTTTGCCAGTTTCGAATTTTGCGTCGCCATTGCGCCGACATTAGTTCTTCGAAGCCTTCCATTCCACAAAGTACAACTAAAAATAAAAGATGATAATATTTATAATTTTCAGGACGTGCTTAAGATAGAAAATTAAGAAAATAGTGGATTACCTCCTTCCAGGAATATATCGTGTTGTGGAAATCCCAGGAGCTCATTTGTTTTTGCTTCCTTCAAAACTAAAGAGCAGTACTGCTCGATTAGCTCTTCCGTTATATTGTCGCCCATAACGCAATTCGTTTGGCGTGCTATCTGCAGGTAAAGCAATCTGAAAACGAGATTCAATATATGCAAAAAACCATATTTAGTACCTACGACATTGCAGTATCTTTAAAAAGTAATTGCACATTTACGGTAGATTATGCACATCCAGGGAACAAAGAACGTATAAATAAATTTCTCTGTTAAATGTTTTATATAAACAGTAATAAATTTTAAAAAATCACTTTGAGGAGGTTTTCAATTAATTCAATATAATTGCAAAGCGAAGAAAGGTGGAAGGAAGAAATAATACAGAAGTTGTATCATATTTAAGAGTCTTTTAAAATTCATACGTAGGTTGTTATATTTAAGCCTAACTCCAATTGCATCAAATCTTTTTGTATCAATACGAAATTATTTACGGGTAATCTTCCCGTAGGCAGATCATTTACTTGTATATCAAAAGAAGGATACGAAAGGATTACATTTGAGATGTAAAAGAGTAAGATCAGTAAAAATCGGTGTAGTACTCTATCCAGATATCCTTATACTGTTCGCAAATATTAAAAAAAGAGTTGAGAAAAAGAATTAAACAATAGGTAAAATTTTGGTTTAAACGCGCAAAAAACAGAAATGATTACAATAACGATCGAAGCGGAAGAAATAATGAAGAAATGAGTAATGATAAAAGAAGTAGAAAAATTAAGATATTTGGGAACGATTTTCAAGAAAGAGTGAGAGATGAAATACTCAATTGGATTAACAAAATATATGTAGTATATCGCTTGGTAAACAAACCACTCTTTAAGAAGCGAGAAACATCAAAAGAAACAGAGGCAATAGTACGTCTGGTGATAAAAGCAATTTACTGACATCCCCATCTAATCTCAACCAATCCTCAAAACAAATTTTATTGTTAAATTTGCAAACGTGTGGATGTAGGAATACTTTCTTTGAGATGTGTTCTTTCAATTTTTTTACAGAAACAGTTGTTGAACTCGAGAACCGCAAAACAGGTTACAATATAATCGGGTGATGGATAAAGTGTAGTTAAGAATCTTTGATAATGTAGAAATATACAAGGTCTTCCACTTACAAAAAATGAATTTTACGGTGCCACCTTTTTTATAAAATAACTAGTATATCCAAATGTAATTTCTGAAGATGCACGATTAAAATTACATTACATTCCCAAAATATCGAATTGATACCTACCAGCATACAGCCTGAGCAATAAAAAACGAACGTGCTACTGTTGCACCCACATAAAACACAAAATTATGGCCTGTGAGATGAAAATAATACGGAAAGTTAAGGATAATTAGAGCGATGGGAACAAATACAGGAGTTGAGAGAAGAAAAAGTAGACCAAAAAAGAAATGGCAACAATGGCAAATATCATGAAAGAAAAGAGAAGCTGTGATCGAGCTAAACGAGAGGAAAGAACAGAAAAGTCATAATGTGTGCTGTATTCGTATCCAAAATCGTATGTACGCGGGGAGACCTAAAAATTTCCAGAAAAACCAGTTGTCGAAGCATTTATTCTAATCTGATGTGCGTATCTCAGAAAGATCCCTTTCAATTGCTTCAACGGCCTCTTCCGGTGTCGAAAACCACGCACCACACAGTTTGTTTTTGACAAACGGAAACAGGTGATAAATCAGGCGAATACGGACAATGAGTCGTTAATTAATGTTATTCTTCTTTAAATAATCGACTGTTCGATGCTGTGTGAGAGTTGGCGGTGTGGTGGTGAAGGATGATGTGTCAATATCTGCTATTTTTTTCTGATTTCATCGAAGACTTGAGGCAAACTAATTGTTGTATACCAATCTGCGTTTACTGTTTTTTGATTCTCAGGAGTAACGGTATATCACATTTCTTGTTCTCCATCTTCATTCAAAATTGCAAGAAGCAAAGATTCTTTTTCCAGCACCCAATTGAGCAATCACCGCTACCGCACAATACTATTACCGCCACCGCTTCGATCGCGTATTTCGCTTTAGGGTTACCCGTTCTCGTTTCCAAAATTAAATATAAAAATCCTCGCACAACCAACCCTAATCTTTTATTGACAATTGTTGCATTATTCATCAAAGTTAAAGTATAAGAAATCTAACACTGCGTAGGCTTTCATGCCCGGTATAACTGCTACAGCTATTAACTTCTTCGTTTATGCTGACGGCTTCTTCAGAATAACTGAACTGATTCTCCGTTGTCCGGCATTCTTCTTATATACACCGTTGGTGCATTTAACTGTGAGGTTGCTGCTCCACTCAGCGTGACAGTTCTGCGTAGTAGATTCTTCCACGTGTTGCTAAGGTGGTGCCCTTCTTCTCTGTTGACGGTTTTGTTAATTTCTATTTCTATGGCTTCCCTGATGACTCTTTTTTCATAGTTCTAGGTGGTGGCTATCACTCTTACGTTGTTAAAGTCCGTTTTATTCCAATCTCGTGTATATGTTCTGCTACCGCTGATTGCTAGATTCTTTTAAATCTTGCGTCTCTTTCGTGTTCCTTTATTCTTACCGCGATAGCTCCTCCTGTTTGTCCGACGTAGCACTGCCCACATTGGCATGTTATCTCGTAGATTTGTGCGATTTTTGCCTCTCCTGTCTTTAGCGATCGGTATATGCTGCTGGATTGACTTTGCAGTCCCGAAACGTACTAGTATGCCATGTTTCCTCAAGATTAATCCTACCTCTTCGGTGACTCACGCTACGTATGGTAAACACGCCATCCTTCTCTATGGTTCTGTTGTCGTCTTTAGAGGCTACTTTTATGTAACCATTCTTCTTCAGTGTTTTCTTCAGATGTATCTTCTCATTGGCCAGATGTAGTTCATTACTGATGGTTTCGGCTCTGGATAGTAAGATTTTAATTACCGTCGTCTTCTGCATCGGATGATGGTGGATATCTATCGGCGTGCGTCTTCTTTCTAAATACTTCCATTCTCTTCACCATTACATCTAGGAAGGCCGGATTTCCATTTTCTTCTTTCTCCATGGTGAACTATTCCAAGAAATGTAATTTCTCTTCTCCGTGTTGCCATATTATAAAAGTATCGTTGACATATCATATGTAAGAAATCTAACAAACAACTTTTTTTAGATTAATTGTTGCAAACCCCATTCCTCCTCCTCCCCGTTTAGGCTTGTCTTCGTCGTATGCATATAATAAATAGTAACCCTAGCAGTATATATGTTCCAAAATTAGATGTAACCAAAAATTGATTAAAATATTGTAAATAAACGCTAAAGGTAATAAATAATGTGTCAATAATACATAAACTTTTATAGTTCGCTAGGTTATTACCGATGATATCATTCTGTTACATATTTGAACAAATTATAATATATACCGTTATCACTCAAGTATGATTGTGAAAGATTTAGATTACAAATGAAATTATTGTTGAAAAACAATTGAAAATTAGTCATTCTTTTTTCATAGAATCACACTTTCAAGTTTCACATTTTTTAAATAGATTTGCAATATTTGCTCACTTCTATACTTTATTATACTACATTTGAAGGTAACTTACCTGTGAGTTAGTAGATACATCGTATCAACTCTATGAGCTAACATTATTACCAAACAAAGAGGACTAACGTAACAATCTTTATACGCTTGAACTTCATAATTTTCCCGCAAAATCTCTTCCAAGCAGACATCAGTATGTATTCCATTGTATACGGCTTCCTTGTTGCTCAAAATATAATCTAAGGTCCAATTTTGATACATGCCCAAATCTTCAAGTCTCGCATTATCGAAATCTATTTTGTGATACCAAAAATTGGAATCTAATAAAATGTCTTTAACTGTAACAGTTTCAGTAAGACATATTGCTATTTCTTATATTTGTTCTAATAACTTACAAAGTTGGAATTTTTCTGGTTCGTCTGGGAGAAGCGGAATGATTTTTTGCTTCAGATATTGGCATCTTTCCGCAATGTCGGTTAGAATTGTATAATAATCTGTTGTGCTGCCAGAGTAAATTATTTGTTCTAGTTGAGCTAAAACATAAAACTGATGCAATAAAACTAAATGGGATTATCAATTATTCTATAGATATTACAGAGATTTTTTACAAATAAGTTTCAAAGCAGAATTATTATGAGTACATTCAAAGATTACATTCAAAAGTAATGGCAAACATCAAGCTATCGGCACACTCCATGTCATAAAAGATATTTACATATCCTCTGTGGCACGGAGTTATTACTACAATAAGTTGAGGAATTATATGGAACGGTTTATGAATTTGAATGTCATCCTTGCACAGGAACCATACTATTCTTCTCGGTGTCGTTCTAATTTTAGTATATGTACCGCTGAGCCGCCGTGCTGTAATTAATATTTAACGATAACCTATTAAGGATCAAATCTTATGATCACACTGCGGATCGACCACTTCTTCTATTATTTAGCATAGACGCTCGTATAGGGTTGTGCTGAAAGCACGGTTGTGCATGTTTCATCTTTAGCTTTGTTCTCTATATTTCTCATTCGTTTTCTGTTCTATATAGTATTAGTTATTTAGTTTCTTCCATATCATCCTTTTAGTTTATAGTTTAAGTTTACTCTACTATATTTACTATATACCTTTTAAATGAGCACTTTCAGAATTGCTTATTTTATTTAAATTTGATTTCCTTTTATCGCCTATTATTGCAATTAATTTATTTTTTTTTAGTTTGTGCAAATGTATTAATTTGTTTTCGTTGTTTTCTTTTATATTTACGATCTCGCCTAACAAACGTCCCCGCCAAAAGCTCATGAATACCTGGAATAAGGATCATGATTGCTTCGAAGTTGTCAGCAACATTGAGATCTATTGCACAATTTGTTCAGTTACTATAAAATTTCCAAAAAAATCTCGATCTACGGACCATTTAAAAGCCGGTGTTCATCGCAATCCTGATGTCTCGAATGAGAATTTTTATGGCGATCTTTGCGAAGCCGTTGTAGTTGCAAATACAACGAAAATTAGATAATCCAGCCTTTAAAAATTTTCTGGCAAAATATACTGGTAAAAGTCCACCGACCAGTCAAAAATATACACAAAAGTCGTAAACAAAATTAAAAGACGATTAATACTGGTCGAGCGCAGAGCGCAGCATAGTTCACGTCATTGTCAGCGTTTTGTATACAACCATATTTAATAGGCAGCAAAATGATAGAACGGGCAAATGCTGATACAATAACGGAATTAGTTGTCAGCAATATTTACAACATTGTCGAAGATGTAATGAAACGGGGGAAAGCCCTGCTCTTTGTGAGTGACACTGCAGCTTATATGCTTAAAGCTGGAAAATGGATTAAAGACATCTTCAAAAATATCCTGTACTTTACATGCACTGCCCATGCGCAGTTGCGGAATTTATTAGAGAGCAATTTCCAAATGTTAATGAATTAATTAATCACACCAACAAAGTTTTCTTGAAAGCACCTACAAGAGTTGGTTTATACAAAGATAAATGTCCAGCACTTTCTTTACCTCCATCTCCAGTCGTAACAATATGAGGGACGTGGTTAGATACCTCTTCATTTTGCACAGGCAATTTGGAGAAAGTTAATGATGTAATAAACAATTTAAATGAGGATACACAAAGCATAAGCAAATGTAAAACTCTGTTCTATATGTAAAGAAAATCAAGGCAATTTTTACTCGCAACACACACTTACATATGTGCAACGAAAATAAAAAAACCGTTAGTAAACACAACGTTTACAAGTCCCATTTTCACTACGCTCCTCTCGCAAGCTATGATGTGGAAAGAAGTTTTTCTATATTTAAAAAGAACAAGTGAGCAGAAAATTTAGAATGTCTTAGTAATTAATGTTAATAAATCACTTCTAATATGATATCTATAAAATATAAAAAGACGACGCTATTGAGCTTTAACATTACTATTTCTTAAAATTTCAATTTTTTTGATTGTTGCCGTAGAATATAATTATGTTTTGTATAAGATGATAAAATTGAATTTTATCGACAAGAGAAAATTGGTAATTCCGCAAGAACATTGTATCGAACAATACATAATAATAATAAAGGATAATTTTCGTTTCTGTTACCTAGAAAAAAGAACCAGCAAATAATTGACGCGTTATTGACTTTCGTGCTTGTTTTGTCTAAATTATTGGTAATTTTCACTTTTACAGCACCACTACCAATCTAAATTTTATTCAGGCACGTCAAAAAAGCTGCGAACATAACATTGAAAGTACTTTCTCTTCAATTGCTCAAAAAAAGGATTTCGGACTCGGCGAAACATGGGCTTTTCTTTAATGTGCATATCGTGAAATTGATGGGCAATATACGCAAATCCTACCGTACCTATAAAGTTTATTATTCCGTATTGACAATGAGATATATTTCATTAGAAAACACGTCCATTATATGGTATATTTATTGCGTGTTAGATGACTCCACTTGTACCCTTAATTATACATTTGAGTTTAAACACTATTTCGGGATAATAAATAAGATTTGAAAATCGGAAGCAAAACTGACGGAAATTATCAAAAATTACACTGGACAACAAATTTTAGTTTATTTGTTGTATCTTGTTTGAAAAGTGCATTTTTTTTTGTTAATTTGGAGACGCTGAATACAAAAATGACAATGAAATTAAAAATTTACTTGCAGTTTTCAAGCACAAGTTTTTTTTTACGTTCACTAACTTACGAGTCACTAAATGCGCCGTCTTTTTGCTATTCTTATGTGATTTGTTTCTGGAACATCTTTAACAAGAGTCCAACAGTAGTCGGCAAGCATGGAAACATTCCAGTTTCCCTGGTACCTTTTTTCTATTGTTAATATATCCTGAAGGAAACGTTCGCAGTGCTCACCACTTACAGCTTCGCAGTTTCCAGGAAAAACGTCTAGTTGTGAGTGTAGGAAATGGATCTTTAGAGACATATTGCAACCCATTTTTTTGATACGATAACAGTATATTTTCAATAAGAGTCAGCTTTTTTATTTAATAAGAAATCAGTGATCACGGGGCGAAAGTCATTCCAAATTGAACTAATATTAAAAAGATAAGTTTATTTACGGTTTCAGCACACCAAAAGTAGTATGATTTACCCGATTTTATTTTAGATACATTTTGGTTGTTGTCCAGTGTTATTAACGCCATTGCTTCTAAGAAAACATTTACTAGCGCATGCGCATTGGCTAACAAATAGGTCTTGTGTAAATCGGAATGAAACTGATGAATCTACTTAATGTATCATATGGGGCATTTCATAGCCCATAGCATGGCCGAAATAGTGCAGCACAAAAATCGGCCGAGTAGTTTGCCAAAAAAGTGAAAATTTTACCTTAAGAATTTCATTGGATGATCTTTTTTCAACTTTTGGTAGTGAAGTTCTATCAGTAAAAGACTGTTTGCAACTGGTTCGCAAAATTTCATCGTGGTCGTACTTCGATCGGTAATGAATTTCGTGAAAATCAACCAAAACTAGTAGTTGTTTCAAGAAACATTGATGCTATGCGCAATATGGCTGAAGAGTATCGGCTTGTGACTTACCATAAGATACCATTGTTAGGAATACCATCGAAAATGGCAATACATTTGATTTTGCATGAACATTCAGGAGTTAAAAAGACCTATTCCCGAAGGATCCCGGATAATTTAACCCAAGTACAAAAAGAATGCTTGTGTCAATTGGTGTAAGGAAAAGCTCAAAGAAATTCGAGAGAAGAGCTTCAAAATCCGTCTACAAAAAACGCAAACATTGCTTTGAAAAATCGAAATACAGTTAGGGTTGAATGGTGTACAACAACTTGTTCCCTAGAAGTCATCGATGAAATCAGGAAATACAATCAACAACATCGCAATGCTAGCTCTCACACGGCACCGCAAACAATTGATTATTTGAATGAGAAAAATATCGGATTAATGTCTGATTACCCCTATTCAGCTCAGTGTTTCGAAGTAGAAAAAATGTTTCCAGAGTTCGAACGCATGCAAAAGTGTAGAAATCCTAATAGCGAATATTTTGATAAACCATAAAAATATTTGTACCATTGTTCTTGTGAAAACATAAAAGATATCTCTGGTATAGGCTAAAATTCAACTATAAGTATTCAAAACAATAACCAAAGATGGTGCTAATATAGCCCACGGAATCGCTCACAACATGAGGAGAGAAAGCACTAACCAATAGACATGTTTGTGACTAAGCCTACCGGGCATCATCATAGCGTTTCTTTACCTCAAGCTGCTATTTGCCTCTCGACTTATATCGCTACCCTTTGCAACAACAAACCATATATACTCTACACTTTTTCTGATGTATTAAGAATACGTCAGAGAAAGTGCCTAAAAACAATAACCAAAGAACATGCTCATGGTATCACGTTGCCTTGACGTGAGAGCTTCCATCTATATTAGCATAATTTTTGAGATTTTGATTACATTTAATATTGTCTATATTCATGGGCATAGCAAGAATTGTGTCAAAAGGCGGGCCAATTAGACTTCAGGTTTTAGAGACATTTGTATGACCAGAGGAGGGAGTTGCAAGAATTGAAAAGTGAAATTATTTCAGAGATTTGGGGGGAGGGGCAAGATCCCTCTCTGCTCCTCTCTGGCCAGGCGCATGTCTATATTCTTTAAGACAATGAGGAAAATACTATAAAATTAAATTTTTGCGTAAAATGAACTATTTTATGAGCTACCATAATTTTGTTGTAAATTCCAATGGAATGTGGCCAAATTCGTAAATATTCTAATATTCAGTAGGCTTTACTTCCTTCTTGCAATAAAATATGATCCGCCCTAGATTGACAATATTCCACTAAGAAAAAACAACCTTTTCTTAATAATTACAAACCCAGCATTAGTCCAAATTACTTTCATTCTTTTAAAGATCATTAAAGACAGTTAAAAGTGCTTACCTTGTGCCAAAGTAATCCCTAAGACTCCATCTAAGTTCATCTGATAGTAATACTTTTCTACAAAATTTAACAAACTCTCGATGGAAAATATGATTTCCTTAATCTCAATGGTCGTATCACCTTTCGCATTATCACAAAGTCCGGTTTGGAATACCAATAATAAAGTCAATGGCAGTACTGACCTCATGTTACCTCACCAACTAGCAAATCATTTATAAATTTTCAACACGGTAAGTTTCCAAATTAGTAATGCGTGAGGACCGTAAGCTTCCCGGTATTTGCCTACACCACATACGTGTACTGACATATGAGATATGCGATTTCATTAAACACGTTGTAAAAAGCTGTATATCAATACGCGCTACGTAATAGATAAAAAACAATATATGTTGGGGATTGAGATCGAATAGGTTTAATTAAAATGGATAGCCAGAATTAATCATATGTATTTTTAGTAGATAACTGTATGCATGTAAATATTTTATCGTGCCACCTAAATAGCAATATGTACTTTTCAGCCACTTGTCAATTGATAGCGCAAAATGACTGATAGAGCTGATACCCCTAATCCTGTTGTATGGTCGGCGCAACCATGGTCCAATAAATTCGATTCTCTTTTCTCACGAGTATTTTCTAGGTTCAATTTGAAGCAGCCGCTTTTGGCTTGAAGAGATAGGATGTGCTCTATGAAGGTCTCGCTTAAAATTTCGATGAATCCTTCGTAACCACACAATGTCACTAAAAAACAAAGTTTCTATTGTTTATCTTTTAGACAATATTCAACAGTATGGAATTAAATAATTGAAAGCTAAACAAAAGACTTTTCATTTTTGAAAACCAAACAATTTCTTTCTCTAATTCTTTTTGCAAAAAGAATTTACTTAAGAAGTGAAAATTTCATGACAAATAATGTAACTGATAAATAACGTCAGCATAGGAGGTGCATATGTGCATATGTGCAGTGAGGGCCTCAACTACCCCCCTCTTCCTGTTCCTTAGTTAATTTATTTACTATTAAATCTATGCTTTTTTTCATATTCATCCTTCGTTCTCGTCATCTTCCCTTATTCTTACACGTTTTATTAATTACTATTTTTTAGTTTATTCTGCATTATTGTAATAGAATAATTATGATAGGATTGCTTAGTCGTGTCTTGTTCTTGGTAGACAATATGTTTATTTTTCAATGTTTTATGTTGTCCTTACGATGGCGTGAAGATAATTTTGCCACAATTCGATATTTAATTCAATGAACGGTACCCTTGTAGAGCCGAAATTGTTTAAGAGAACATTGCGCTGAATAAATAACTGACTAGATACCAGGTAACAGGTTAAAAGCTGCTTTGGTAGATATTTTTTTTATATGGTGACGGCCCAACAGAGTGTATTTAGTATGTGTAAAGTTTTCCATTGCTTTATTACTATCACCCCATCGTTGTACCGGGTGATAATTTTTACCAGGGGTACGGACTATTAAAATTGATCTAAAGTAGTCTATCAAAAACTGATAAACTTGAACGAACTTACTACAATTAATCAATTGAAGTGAAAAAAATAACAACAATAACATGAAAATCCGGGAATTTAACGACAATATGTAGTAATTTATATTTTCGTATTAAAATTTCACAGATTGTCGATTGTTATCTAACAACCATCTATTTGGATGAGCCTGGCGTCACAAGGTAAAAATTTACAATTTTTTCTAGCCATCTTTGCATAAAAATAAAAACAATTTACCAGAATTATTATTATTGCATATCATGATATGCTTTAAGATAGAATAATATACTTGGATTCCTCTTTCCACAACTTTCCCAATAACCGAAAAATCTCGAAAAGTCTTTTTGTAAAGTTAAATAGCCTAAAGTAAGCAATTTTCTCTAGCAATTTGGAGAAAGATAGAAAACGGGTAATGTCCTATATTTATCGTTATGGCGCACTTTGTTGCAGTGCAACCAACGCTTAGTTGAGGTCATCTGAGAAGCAACTGGTTATAAAGTTATATAACAAAATAGCTTTATAAATGAGTAAAAATATTTTTTCTGAGATGTATTGAAACATGCTCCCTCATACACGTGGGAAGATGCTTAATATTTGTATTCTCATATTCATTCATGTTATTGTAATATTAATTTTATAGAGTCAATGTTAATTTTATCGGTTCTTATTGAATGACTTAAAAGTTTATTCTTTTTTATACTCCCCACCATACTAACATGCTTTTAGAAAAAGTAGGTCAATTAACCTTTGATATAATCGAGAATTCTTTATCTTAAGTAAAAATTTCACAATATTTTTACATTTTTGATATAGAATAATAGAATGACGAATCAAACTTTTCCACATTTTATTTAGAAAAACATCACGATATGCAGCAATAATTGTTTTGATATACTGTTGTTACTTTTTTTGCTTAATTGACTAGGAAAACTGTCTCCTGTGGCGTCAGATTCATCCAAATAGTTTGCTGCTACGTAGCGTAATCACAACAATCTCCAATTTGTCAAATTTCAATTTTAAAAGCGAAATTATTCTTGCTACGGGGACTCCTGGGTTCTTCAAAATTTCGTTCTCGTTATTTTCTTCATTTTATTGGACATAGTTGAAATTAATTAATCATGGTAGATCCATTCAAATTTACCAGTTTTCAGAAGATCACGTCGTTGTTTCTCAGTTTGTTTTATATTGTTGCTTTTGTGTAAAGTGAAAGACATCCTACTTTCACTTCACACACTTCATGAATTTGGGTCAGTTTTCTCGATCAATCTAGCAGCAATTATTGCTTTGTTTGCCGTGGTTACACAAGTTACCCATTTTTTTTTCATTTGAACATCTAACAGCCAGCTTTGTAGATTTTCTAGCCAGTTATTTATTAAAAGGTTCTCTCAAATATTTCCCGACGGTAATGTTCATTAAATTCAACAACAGATATTAAAATTATTTCAAGTATATTTTTGTGCTTCATGCCCAAGCCACTGTAAAGGCAACAATATAAAAAACAAAAAAAATAAACACAATATCAAAACTGATAGATTTAAACCAACCCACTATAATTAATTAGTTGCAATAAAGTTCAATAAAAAAATAACAAGAATTAAATAAAAAATAAGGGAAAATAAAGGATAACCAAGAACGAATATAAGATAAACATCAAGCGCTTTCAAAATCACGATATCACAGATCGGGAATTTTTGTGATTACGTGCGTAGTAATTAGCTTTTTGGGTGAACCTAGCATTACAAGAGAGAATATGAACTTTTTCCTAGTCATCTGGGCGAAAAAACGAGAACAAGCTACCATTCCTGCATATCACGATATTTCCTTAATTAAAGTAAAAACGTAAAAATATACAGAGTGTTCCACTTAAGATAAGAAAGCATCACTCTCGGTGAAATCAGAAATCGAATCAAACTACCGAAATTGACTTTCTAAAAGTGTGGTATGCTTTAGGACCTCACTGTATACCGTAGTACTTACGTCTCTACGTAAATATTGAAATTTCTTATATTTAACTATTAAACAGTACGGTATATAAGTATGTATTACTAATTGAAATATAATCATTTGTTGTACTTCCTACTTCAAGATTATTTGCCTTCACTTAGCCTATTACTACTAATACTACCATTTAGTATTTTCACATTGTAGTTTTTAAAAAGTTATAGATTTGGGTGTGAAGTATAGAATTGAAATTTAGAGGAATACAATGGAACAACATAGTCCACTATTTAACCACGAAAACACCTACCTCCACAACCTCGGTGTTGGCGATGGCCTCCAGATAGCATATAAGATTAAGTGAAGGCTCGTTTGAAAGGATTTTTCAAGGCGACGCTTCTGCAAAATTCAAGAGACTGATGTCGTGCTAATATCATTTTCTTGAGTTGCTTTCGAGGCCGACATATGGCGATTATCGTATATAACACACAGTTCTTTCAACAGTTAACTTTGAAATTGGCTTACGTTCAGGATGTGTGGCATTGAATAAATCCGCTACTTCTCGATAGGAGCTATTCTGTAGCTATTTACCCTCTCATCGTCAATATGAATTACTTAAGTTACAAGAAACGTAACCAAGGTAAGTATCCCATAAATTTCACTTGCCTTCAATCAGAGCAGTAATGAAATTGAACGTGAAAAGAAATCGTAGACATTAGCAACCCCGCGTTGTTTTTGACTCGGAAACCCCTTTCGAACGAGTCATCAATCAATTTTACATGCCATTTAAATTTTTTTGCTTCCCTCTCCCTCCGTTCGCTGAGAGTGTGGAGGTGCATACTTTTGTGCTTAAGTAATTAAGTAATTTGTGATCCCATTGTATCCCTTTCAATCCTGTATTTCAACCAACTCAAAAATTATTTTGGAACTTCCGGTAGGCATTATGTAAATTATGTTGGATTACAAATTAAAATTATATAAACTTATTTTATTTGGAATTGCCGGAAATGTTTACTACACAATAGTTTTCGAATTATCTTCATGTTAATACGTACCTTGCTCCAATAATAGGTCGTCTAATTCGACCAAGAAACCAAATTCCTGATTTTTGAGAGCTTCCCAGTAAATATACGAACAATACACAGCCATTTTCCGACCGAAGTATAATCTATTGAAGCGACATTTTTGAGATCGGGCGATTTGTAAATATAATAAACTAAAATATAAATAACAATTGATCGATAGGAACTACTGGAAAAATATCAAAGAAAAGCCAATCATTTACTTAAATTTTAAGCTTTTGCTAAAATTATTTGCCTTTTTCAAAAAAATTAAATTAAGGTCCTAAAACGATTTAAAAGTAGCTACATTATACCAGGTGGCGCAACACAAACGTTGTGGACTTAAATTCCTTACATCTTCTTTTTTTTATTTCAATTTCTAAAGAGGACCTGGAGAATTTCAAATGGAACAATACACAATTGATTAACGAACTAAAATCATTGAATTTTATATTGAGAATCGGCCCGGATATCGTTGATATTTTAGTGAGCGGATTGTTGACTCATCAATGAGGAGACGTTCCACACAGTTTGGACTATAACGAATATCGTTGCGGAGAATTTTGCGTACATTGCCCATATAAAATTGAACTTGTGCAAGACTGAAATTGACAGACTACCAGCAACGGCATGATTGTGCTATTTATTTCCGAGAAAATCCAGATTTTATTCACAATTTGATCATCAGCGATGAAGCCCATTTTCAATTAATTGGTTTTGTAAACAAGCAAAACTGCGCGATATGGACTACATAGAACCTAAGACCAATTCATCATAAGTGATATTGCGGTGTGCATCCAATTCTTCTGCGTCGGCGAGAGTTATTGCAGAAGAGGCGGGGGTACAAACGCACGTGCGTAATGTTCAAAGGATTTTAAAGGCGTCACCGGTAATATCACGGAAGAAAATGTTGGGAAAACCGCCACTTTCGGCGAAGCACAAGGAAGCGAGGTTGAGATTTGCTGAAAAACACGTATCCTGGAAGAAACAATAGGAAAAAGTTGTATTTTCCGATGAGAAACGTTTTAATTTGGACGGACCGGATGGGTACTCGCATTATTATCATGATCTGAGAAAGGAACCAAAAGTGAAAATGACCGGACAATTAGGGGGTGGATCTGTGATGATATGGGCAGCGATTGGATTTCGCGATAAAAGTGAGATAGTGTTTTGGACAAACAAAATGACATCTGTGACGTATAAAGACTTATTGCGTGACAATCTTCTACGTTTTGGAAACCAATGGGCCGGGCGCAATTTTGTTTTTCAGCAAGATAACGCACCAATTCATAAAGCAAAAACCATTACCAAATGGTTTAAAGAGAAAACGACTAAAAATTTACGATGGCCGGCACGGTCACCAGATTTAAACATTATTGAAAACATGTAGGGTGAATTGGCATGTCGCGTTTATGGCGGAGGCCGTCAATATTTCACGGTACAGGAAAAACTTCAATAGTGACTGAATGGCAGAATATCCCTCAAAATTATGTGTTAAATTTATATAAATCTATTAATAACAGACTATTGGAAGTGATTAAGAACAATGGAGGATCTACGCATTACTGATCACTCATTTGTTGATTTTTGTTTTACATTTGCAACAGAGCGTCTAAATTTTCGTCGCAGAAATTGTTTAAACATTGGAGTGATAATTTATTATTTAGTTCATATATTACTGGAGGAGATATTTTTAAGTTTATTTTACTTTTATGAATAAAAACTTAATTAGATATCTTGCTAGTTTCGCAAAGAAATGTTGTAACCCGTAAAACATCTTACATCTTACCGCGTCTAAGTTTTTGTCGGGGAGTGTAAGTAGAGATGACAAGGGCAGGTGAAATTATTACTTTTTTGGAGCGATCAGACAGACTCGTGTTTTGTCGACTATCGGCGAAACCAATAGGCAACACGAACCCCTTCTTTTGAGACGAATAGACACGAGTCTGTCTAGTCGCTGCCTTGGTCATCTCTAAACATAAGGATAATGTAAACGCTAAATTAAGGTCATTAAGTTAAAATTGCAAAAATACCACAAAAACAAAATAACTTAGCTGTTGGGCAAATCTTAAAAAATTGTAAAAATACAAAACACACCAACCAGATTCCTGGCCCAAAAACAGAATCGCTCGTAATTTAGATCGGAATTGGTCGATAGATCATTGCTTTAAGTGCAATAACAGATCATTATACATTTTGTAGATGCTAAAGGAAAACTAACCTTCAAAAATGACAAGCCTATGAAATCATGGTTGTTAACGGAAAGGAAAAAATAAAATATAGGAAATAAAGGTTTTGCGACGAATACTAGAGGAAATCAAAAATTAAGAAGGTACATATATGAATAAAACGAACCGTATGGAATGATATACCGTATGCAAGACCATATGCATGCAAGAGGAGAACAGAAGGAAAAGAGCTCAAAAAGAAAAAAGGACGACCACTGAAAAAATGGTTAGAGACAGTTACGTCGGAATTAAGAAGAATAGTTGCTAACAATTGGAAGGTTTCAGGGCTTGATAGAATTAATGCAGAAGATTGGTATAGAAGATAGGGACTGAGTAATAAGCTATTTTAAAAAGTCAAAGGTCTACAGGCTATAATAATTATCGTTTAATAAAAAAGGTAAAAAAAATTCCAACCACAACGTTCATTTTGCGCCACCCTGCATTTTACATTGCTTATAGCTTATGAATCAATGCTACATATAATATTCATCACTTGTTGTATTCGTAAACAATATGCTTTCCTTTTACAACTTCAACCGTAAACAGCAATATTCCTTTAATTAAGGCACTTTGGTTAAAAAAAAATACCTGTGCGTTGCTCCATAAGCTGGCTCCACGTTCCTGATGTGCCTTATCATGATCACTTCGCAATTGGCACTAATCCCACACCTATGTTCCTCGCAACAATGCGGATGCTGCTGTAATAACTCTATATAACAATTATCGCTTTCTGCTTCCGTGATATCGGAGGTTTTCAAATATTCTATATACTTATCTATAGTGTCTAAGCTATTAAAGAACACTCGCTCGATGAAACTCATATTCAACGCTTTAGGGTGAAATTCTATTTTCCTCCGCCATGCTTTAGGAACTAGAACGGTTTCTGAAACTGAAATGTTTAAGATTCTATAACGTTCAATACGATCTTTATTGCTATACTAACATAATTTATTCTTAAAGCTCTTACTCAAGAACGGTTTTATTCGATGTACAGTTTCGTTTGCCAGAAATTCTAATCGTCGAATATTTGGCCTGAGTATTTCTGCTACTTCTTCTAACAGTTGCTGCAAGTTCGCTAAAAATTGGCGTGTGTTACTAAATTATTACCCTATAACTTGTTGTTATGCTATCTCGTAGTTCTCGCTCTAAAAATAAGTATGCGACGTCTTTGATTGGATTTAATTTTTCGTAACGATTATTATAATGTAACAGAAAAACTAAAATTTGTTTTCAACTTCAAAATTGCAGATAACACTGGCCAACAGTGATTTTATTGTTTCCGTTATTAGAGCAGTTTCAAGATAACTAAGTGTTGTTGATTCCATATTTGCCAACAGTTTTATCATTTTGGCTCTGGTTTTTATGATAATGCTTTTTTTTTGAAAAGGTATGAAAAAAACAAAAGAAATTAAAATGAAAAATTTATTGACCGACAGGCGAAAAATCCCGCAAATTATAAATTATACAAAATAAAATGTATATAAAACTAAACGTTTTTACGTTTCTAGTAAAAAAAAAAACACATTACTACAAATGCTAAGTGAAATAGGCTCTGTATGATTTTCTATTGTGTTGAACTTGAAAACAATCACGTTGCAGGTTCCAACAACAGTCTGCCATCATGTGTGTATCCCGCTTGCTTTGATATCTTTGCTCCATTGACTTTATGTCTTGATGGAATCACTCGACTTGTTCTTCACTAAATTTACCGAGGTTTTCCGGAAATCTGTCCAAGTGGTTATGCAGAAAGTGTAATTTAATGCTCACATTAACACCCATGCTCTTAAAATTAACCAGCATACGTCCTGCGAGTCCTTTATAATGTTTTGCCTTATTGTTACCCAATAAGTTCTTAACCACAGTAACAAAAGAGCACCAAGCAGAAGCTTCAATATCGGTCGAGGGTTTTGGGAAATTCAAGTCGTTAATAAGCTTGTGAATTTGGCAACCATAAAAAATTCCAGCCTTCAATTTTTCTAAACTTACTTTAGGGAACGATCTACAAATACATTTAAAGCATTGTCCTTCTTTATGTAAGGCTTTAACAAATTGTTTCATGAGCTCCAGCTTTATGTGAAGTGGAGGCAAAATGATTTTATCCCTGTCAAGCAGTCTCGTTTATGAAGTTCGCTTCATCTACAGTTAATTCTTCTCAAAGCGGCCATTTCCTTTTCGACCAGTGATCTTACTTTTTGCTGTACTATCCCGCATACAGATAAAACAGGGGTGTATCCACTTTATTGTCCAAGCAAAAAATTCACCATCTTTAAATCAACGCAAAACGGGCCATTGATGCTCTTGATACTGGCTTTTCTGCAAAACCAATTTTATATGTTTGTACTTTTCTTTGACCTTCGTTAGATGCTGAGATGGATGTACAGCGATTTTCATTATGCAATAAAACACCTTCCAAGCTTCTTCTAGAACTGTCAATAAAAAGTCTCCAATCTTATTCACATTTAGGTAAACCCATTTTTAAAAGAAGTCCTGGAATGTTACAACAATAAACAAGTTCTTTATTTTCATTTTTAAAGTATAAAAGAATTGCCAGCTCTCTTGTTCTATAAGGTGTTATTGTAACTCCGAGCTTAAATAAATTCTTTTCTTTGAATCTGAATGCTAAAAGTTCAGATTATTGTTTAGATAGATGAAGATCACGTACCAAATCATTTAGCTCCTTCTGAGTGAACTGTTGTGGGGTTAGTAAACTGTCCTCATATTCACTTTCACTGGTAGATTCTGTAATAGTTGTAGCAGGCTGTGAATCCGGCAGCATTTCCGCATCTGACAACGAAAGTGGGGGATGTGATGTGTAAACTGGTATAGGCATATTTTCATCATGTGGTAATAGTCGTCTTGCTGACTGTAAATCAGGATATTCCGATTTATATTTCTTGTAGCAATTAAAGCTTTTCAATTAACAATACAAAAATAACATTCGTCATTATGATTTTTTGGTTCTATCCACACCATAGGAACACCGAAGTTTAAGCTTTTTTTTCTTTCCTATTGTTCATTGCCGCAGAGATACCACACATGTTTTACACTCTTTATGAGGAACCCAAGATTTATCCTGTTTTCCAATTGCAAAACCAAAGTAAGAAAAATACGTATATAAATAAGTACTGCGTATAAAAACATGTTGCGACATGTCGGAAAAAGCCGACAAACTCTCCTTTATCGTGACATAAAAATTACAATTGTTGGAAACGACGCAACCATTGAAAAATGCCGTTCTAGCACAATGAAATGAAAACTTTGTTGTTATACATTATTTCAAAAATTAGAGCCAATTAGTAGGAATGTAAATTGTTTCTAAATTCAATCGACAATATGTTGACAACACATAATTAATTAAATAATTAATACGAAACTACTAGCGTCGCCATCTTTGGATCCATTTCCTTATATTACGTATCATCAAGAACATCTAATTTTTAAATTAATTTGCAGCCAATGGTATAATTCAGGCTGAACGTCACAAGGCTTTATCAATGTTGCCAATGCGAATGATGTTTATTAAGGAAATGTTATTCCGATATATGTAGTTTATGTTTACGATCTGCTCAAGTTTGGTGTTGCCAATAGGGAAGATAACATTATTAAAGCTACCTGATTCGACCAGTTGGGCAAACTGTATCTGGTAACTCTAACTGTTCCTGGCCCTTTGGGGTTTGGGTTTTCATCTAGTTGTTTTAATATTAGCGAAAAAATAATTAAATTCTGCAGGTTACTCTAAAATTGCATGAAATCAAAACCGGTTATACAAACGTGCAGCTTCACTGTTTTGTGGTATTTGGGTTTCAAGTGTAAGCGCTATTGAATGGCTGAACAAGCAAATAATAAGTGTCTTTCTGTAAGTATTACAATCATCATTAAACTAACAATAAGAAGGCTTAAATTGCGATTTTGGGTTCCACAAGTATCTTGCGAACTAAAATTACTCAAAAGTTAAAGTTTTCACGTAGTGCTGCTCAATTAACCATATAGCAGACATACCACTTGAAAACAGAAAAAAGGCGTTGTGGTCCGACGAAATATCCTTAGGTGTCGTAGATTTAATCAGGCAGTTCATAACGATTGCGTCGTTTCCTTGTTAAGCGCGGAGATGGTAGGAGGGTGTGTCATTACGGAGCGTTAGGGAAATGGTTAAGTAAGGGAAGTTGTAAATGCGACATTAAAGCCACTATTTGCAAATCTTTTACAAGAGGAGCTTTCAGAAAACAATCCTCTTTGTTGCACAACTCAAAAAATTAATTGCATACACGAAAATGGATTCCACTTTCTGGATTAGTCTGTCCTATTTAAATAAATCCAATTAAATATTCGTACTACTTTGCGAAAGCTGGACCAAAGGGTTACAATGACTCTTCAAACACACTACTTGAAATGCAAATATCAATAAAGATAAATTAAACCCATTTGTGGTGAATGAGTCTGAAAAGATCAAATATAAATGGACTTCAAATCAAAGACGTATATATTTGTTTATGAGGGCCTACAGACAATGGTTTTTGTGCAGATATTGCCGTCCATTAATAGTAAGCTAACATTTGCAGTAACAGAGAGTATTCGAGCTTTTCACAAACGTGTTTGTGCTAAAATACATTATGACATATGGATATAAGTTAAAGTTCAACCACATTTTAATTACACCTTCAAAAGAATTGTTTGTAATATCATAAAAGAGTATTAATTACACATAAATATAAAACAAAAGATTTTATACTCTTATATAGTATATATCATAGTATGCCATAGTATATACAAACAAAAGTTTTACGATCCCGATTCAACAGATGAATATTTGTTTGTGATACTCATCGTTCCAATAATGACAGAACCATCTAGGAACATCCATAACCCTCATCACCAAGATGTTGCAGAATAATTAAACTGATATACAAAAAAGACCGCAGATTTGATAAAAACAGAACCTACAAATATACAACAACAAATGATATATTTATTACCAAAAACAATAATCATAAATACTCAGATTATATTTTTCTGCATCACACAAATCTGGAATGCCTTTCAAACATAAGATACAGGTTAATAAGGGGACTACTACATTGGCAAGCTCGAGGTGAAGGCAAAAAGGATATTTTAGAAACGACACAGAAAGCAGTAAGGAATTCAAAAAAATAGAACTCGTTATTGATAAGCTACGCACGGAACAAGTAACGATGGGAATAGGGCACGTAAACTTTTGAAGAATTATAACGAAGAGCTTATCTGTTAGATTAAGTATTTTATTGTAAGCCATGGCTTCTGGTTAGGAATAAACATTGGTCAATATGCTGAGAAGACGAAAGAACTTTATCTTGAGTGTTATTCATGGCATAACATGCCAGTTACACAGTTAGGTAATTACTCATGGACCTGAAGTCATTCGGTCATGTATATTACGAGGGTCGTTCAATAAGTCTTTAAAAACAATAGAAAACCAAAGTATTTTCTGTAGATATTTATTTATTTTTCGACATAATCTCCATTTAACTCTATACACTTTTCCAAGCGTTTCTCCAGCTTTTTTATGCCCTTCAAATAGTAGAATTTTGGATAGTCCTCAAAATAGACATCTGTTTGGGCGATGACATTCTCGTTCGACGTGAACCGTCCGCCGAGCCGTTTTCTCAAATTTGAAAATAAAAGGGGGCCAAATCCGGCGAATACGGTGGATGTTATACTAATTCGAACTTTAATTCCATAATTTTGGCCATCGAAACTGTGTATCGTCTTGATGGAAGAGGATCCTTTTCTTTTTCAAATGAGGACGTTTTTTTCTCGATTTCTTCGCTCAACCGGTTCAATAATGACGTATAATACTTTCCAGTTATTCTTTGTCCTTTTTCCAAGTCATCGGTGTAGGTGATTCTGCATGCATCCCAAAAAGACGAGGTTATCACCTTGCCGGCCGATTTCACCGACTTCCCCTTCTTCGGAGTTCTTTCGCCTTTGAGAACTCACCGTTTTGACTGTTCTTTTGACTCTGGAGTATAGTAGTGTATTCATCTTTCGTCCATAGTTATATATCGACGAAGAAACTCGATGGAAAAGCGTCAAAACAGCCTCAGAGTCGACCACGTAATTGCATTTATTTACTGATAGCACACACGGCACCAATCTTGGCGAAATTTTTTTTCACGCCCAATTTTTCATACAAAATAATTCATAAAAAATTGAAAAAACATTGAAAACATCTCGCGATATGCCCATGGCCTCGACTATTTCGCGCACTTTGATTCGTCGACCATTCAAAACCATCATCATGAATTTTGTCAATCATTTCGGGAACAGTCGCTTCCACTGAACGTTCACAACGATGCTCGTCTATTGCAGATGTATGGGCACGCTTAAATTCATTTACCCAATTGTAAATAGCTGCTAACAAGAGGAGCAAATGTGCTGCAAACGCTCGAAACTTACTTTTTTCCGTTTTTGTACATAAACAAATATTCTTTGTTTAAATCAATAATAAAAATGAAACCGTGTGATGAATACAATTGAGACTTTAACAGCTGTACTAATGATCCTTAGCAGAAACAAACCATTTTCTAAGGTCTTCTTGAACCACCTTCATACCTGTTGAGGCAAAGAACATTCGCCGAGATCACACGACTTCCCGTGTACGAGCCAATTATGATCTGGAAAAATACTTGGTCGTCGAATTTATATAACCTTACTTTGAAAACTTGAAAAGTTTAAGGCACCTAGTTTTATTAACTACGGTTGCATTTACGCGAATGTACACTTCTTAAAACATTTTCATTCGACTTTGTCTTGCATGCGAGTGAATACTGAAGAATTTCAGTAGCGATGATCTCAATAACCAAGCTTAAATAGAAGACGAAAAGAAGAATTTTGTATAGAACTTGTGCCTATGACTTATAAATAAGCCTGCAGAAACGAATACACTTTCCGTGTGCTTCACGAAATTAACAGAGAGTAGACAGACTCATGTTTTGTCGACTCTCAGGGAAACCAGGCAACACGAACCCATTCTCATGAGACGAATAAACACGAGTCTGTTTAGTGTCTGCTAATTTCGTGAAACGCAACTCGTTTCCGCAGGTTTACTCATAAAAGAAATACCCAAATTTTAGTAAATAATTTTAGAAATGTTAGACGTCCGTTCTACAATATTACCACGCCATATTAAACTTATTGAAAAATCTGTTGAATTTGTAGAAAAATTTCATTTTGAACTTAATAAATATTTTGCTAACATGGCATACCATGTAAGAACAAATATCTTTTAGTTTTAAAAAACATATTGTTAAATATAATTAGGCAATAGAGACATATGTAATAACCCTGTCTTAAGCAAATTTCGGCCTTTCATCTCCAGGAGTGAATGAACCATGAAAGGATAAAGGTTTACGTAATATATTGGTTTCCTGTACTTGATTTTACAGGACAGGAAGAATAAGGAACAAGAAAACAATGATGGTGTAATGTGGACGCTGAAGAATAGAATACAAAACGTCAACAATAATAAAATAGATGAAAGTCTTTAAGTAACTAAAATGAAAACTAAATGCTAAAATAGTTATTTATTAATCAAGTGCGTGAAAAAATACTTCATGAATGAACAGCCAGTTTCATAATATTTCATTATTTTATAAATTTTGTATATGTTATATTATATATACTTATTCCCTATATTTAATATGATTTGCTAAAATCACTTATGAAGAGCACAGCGGAAGGTTTATAAAACAGTAATTTTATGTTTGGAACCGTTATTTTAATTAGAACATTTTACTAAAATTATATTTTTAGCCAATATATATAAACATAGAGAGCCTTAGACAAACTACGATTATTAAGAAATAATCTCGAGTTATTAAAATCATTTAAATCATTACTTCGTTGTCCTCTATTAAAAAGATTCGTGGTTTTGTTAACATAAAGTCGTATCCGTATTTTACCAAATGCCAAACAATGGCAAAGCGAGTATCTTATGAGATAGTTTCAGCCAACCTACCTTGTGCTAAGACCAAACCAAAAACGGCATCCAAATTCATGAGTTCGGCTTTCATCTCCATGTAATGAATGGTGCGTTCCATCGCGCCGATAATCTGGTCCGTGTAGTCATGGTTCTTGCAGTACGCTACCGATATGAAATACAAATAAAGTACACCTACTGCCACCTTCGACATCACTGAAAATGATTTCCTCTTGACGTTTTCTTTTATATACGTGTTAAACTGTATTATTCGAGCTCCAGCGTAGAATGAATCCGAAGAAACCAAGCACAGCGGCGACTCGTTCCTAGGAACTGGACGGTATGCGAGACAGATTTTAAAATCATAAGAGTTCAACTTGGCAGCTGGTGCTCATTTTATGCCGCAGATGATTATTATAGAAACAACATGATGTATATACATGCTTGTAAATAACATTGTGACAACTGCTTGACAATTAATTGTCGTCATTACGTTTTGAAAGCCTATTTTATAATCTCTGTTATTAATTGCTTGCCATACAAATTTATTCTTTTAAATTTATATTGTTGTGCTTTGTAAAAAGTCATAATCGACGATCAAAAGGTTGGCGGAATTCTGTTTTAATGGTTAATCAATAAAATATTTTCACAACATTATCATGGTATCTACATTTTTGGTTGATCTAGAAATGTACTAACCGCATAGCTAGCATGTATGTATTTTTATATTTATCCTTTCGCTTGCTATATACAAAAAGATTATTACGAATATGTATTCACATATAGATAACTGTATAAATTATGGTAGCTATCGTTTAATTACTGAATACATTATTGTTTAACTAGCATATCTGATAATATTCTACTAAGTGTACAATGTGTAGTAGCATATTTTATACCACAATCTAAAATCACTATATTAGTTATATTCCTCGAATTTGTAACAAAATAATTTATAGATATGAGTAAACCTTATGAGATGTTTAGAAATTATTACTTTAAATAACCTATCCCTATTTATATTTCCCTCCATAAAAGTCTAAACAAATCGATAGGTAAATGAATAAATATTTAATAGAGCAATATCCCTGATGACTACATAATAAACACTTCTTCACAAAAGGTAGTTTTATATAATACAAGCGTGTGTTCTTATATAAAATATATTGTCATCCCAATATTGCGTAGGTAAACCCAAAGCACTTATTTAAAAAAACGAGATGCTAAAGAGGCATAGTTTCCGGTAGACGCCCACAGTACATAGATCTTTTAGCTCAACAACTTCAACAAATAATAGCACCTACTTCTATAAAAACTTGCAATGTTTATTGGAATGGACTTTTATCTACATACTATCATTTATGTTAATCAGAATATTGCTCATTTTACTACTATATCCAGTCTTAAAGCTAAGCAGCATGAAGAGCTTTATTTTGGATGTGGTTTGATATTATTTGCTTAGTCTTCATTTAGACTATCAATTCTTATTCCAAAAGGAATTAAAAAAAAAGCGAAACATTTATAATTGCTGTTGATAAACAGAAACTAATAATCCACTTTTTGATAATATTTTGATACTTCTTCGTATAAACCTTATATAGTCATTCAATTTTATGAAACTAAATATAAATCAGCTTTATTGCATGGCTGTGACTGAATATAGTTATGATTGTGCCTCGTATCCCTATCTCGAGGTTCTTTATGACATAGAGGTTCAAAGCAGAGACCTCTGTTTGAAATATGTTGGTATGGAGTCTTATAGGCATTTTAAGGTAGTGTTAGGCCCACTAATGCCTACACCTGTTCCAACACATGAAGCGGTTTTGTTATAAACACTTCGTTCCTTAGGTACTGGTCTAGTACCTTTTCTATTCCTTTAAGCAGGAATGAGGAGAGACTGACAGAATTCCTTACAGTTATATTAATTAAATATATATTTCCGCGCATTATCTTTACACAATCGATTTATATTTGGTAAGAATTCTATTCTATTCTATAGAGATAGCAATTATGCTTCGAATGAAATATCAAATAATAACAGCTTCCCAAAAATAAGCAATATTGTTATCTCAGTAACCGTTGACATTCGAGCATATGTTTATTAAACTCTTTTCATTATTTATGTTTCCACAGCACCTTCTCTGAATATCGGAGGTTCCTCCCCAATCACTCTGTATATTTAAAATTCTCTAAAGGTTTATTGCTGTGCCTCTGATTTTTGTTCTTAGCTGAAAAGACATAAGTATTGGTGCGTGGAAATAAAAAAAAATAATTAACCATTAGCAGGTATAACTACAATCAAAATAAGGAATTAATATTGTTTCATTTGTGTCTCTTTCTTGTAGAGTTTCATTTTGATTTAATAAGATTTCTATAGAATCCTTCATTCCATTCATTTCTTCTTGCTACGCCTATGACGAAAACAAAATCCTACCTGTGGTGTAATTGGCTTATTTTCTATTCCAGACAGAAATGTCGGTTAGGTGATATCTCTTCATTTCTTGCTGGCTACCTCTCTGGAATTGAATTTATTTCAGCAAATGAAAACAAAAACTTCTACATCGATATACGCGGCGTATCCATTTTAATTAACTACCTCCATTCATTTCATGGGCTATATAGGAGAAGAGATTTTATAAAAATATAATTGGAATGTTATCCTGTCGCTCCAACAATTACACCTGTAATCTGTAGCTAAATTTAACTTTTTCATACTACGATGAATGAAAACGTTAAAGGATAATAACAAGTGCGGCAGATTTAATGTACAACTGGAAATCAAGTCATATTCCGTTACGCTTTAATTTCAATAAATTTTTGTCTTGCATGATATTGGCCTTTGTTATTCGTCCATTGAATATCAGAAATGCAATCGATTTTGTAAACACTTCCCACATATTACGCTTTTTAGTACAGTCGGTGTATATGAGATATGAGATAAACCGTTGAATTTAATTTTCATACATCAAAGCTAAAACTGATTATCCATAAGCTCATAAGTTTGAAAGTTTTAGTAGCCTTAATGTATATTTATGTGGAATAATACGGGTGGTTATGTCGCACGTTTGTAAAACGCTTTTCCATAGAATAACGATAGCAAGGATTGTGGTGTAGTATAGCAAACAACACAAAAGTATCGGCACACTACGCACCATGCAAGTTTAATAAAATAATTCATCCGGGACGGCCGTTTCGAGGATGCATGGGATCTTCATTCTCAACTGGTGGCAGAATGATGTGGACAATACAAAATGGCCACGATTAGTTTCTTAATTATTAATAAATTAGTTCCCTGTAAGTAGAAGTAGGTACAACAAAGAACTTAAATTCAGCTATTTGCAATGGTTACTCTTCTATAGATGTCGATCGCGTGCTTATGAGAGTCCAACATAAGCATTATGTGAGAAATACCACGACCTTAATCCCGGTAGAAACTAACGATAAGAAGTACGTGAAACACATATACACAGCATATCAAAAGGTATTAGTAAAGTTTTTAGGGGTCAAGATGTGGACATATGTTTGGCAGTCCGAAAGATAAAGCGAACATGGAGGAAAGGTCGGAAATTTACAAAAATTGCAAGCAGTGACTGTGATAAAGCCTATATTGGTCAAACGAAAAGAGCGATATGTACCAGATTCAAGGAACTCATCAGGTCTTATCGATCTGGTAGATTAGAACCGTCAAGTGTAACACGACACATAAACGAAACCGGGCATAATATTAAATTAAAAAACTTGAAATTGATTAAGAAACTTAAGAAACTATTTACATAAGAAGCAACACAAATTTGATAAATAGAAAGAACGGGCCGTTGTCGTACTCGTACTATTTCATTTTTTGGGGCAAGATTGCACATGTTTTATGTTTCGACAAGAAACTCTTCCGTCTATCTGTCCGTATGCTTTCGCATGTCTTAGTTTTAGGGTATGTAGGCCTTAAAAATAGGTATTTGTAAATAATATCAGTTTTAGAGGTTTCTAACATCATTCAACCACCGGTTGAGAATGAGGATCCCATGCATCCTCCAAACGGATGTCCCCGATTAAATAATTTATTAAACTTGTGTGGTGCACAATGTGCCGACACTGTAGGGTTGACCAAAATCCAGGTACCTAATAAAAAGTACATTATGTTCTATCACCACGTACAGCAGTTAATGATTTGTATTTGTACAGCCTACAAGTTTTGAAATTTACTATATCCTCAATGCGTTAGACCTATCTTTACACCTAGTTCAGGACTGGTAGCAAAATCTTTAAAAAATGTATATACATACGAAGGTAGTCCTAGAATTACCGGACCTAACAAAGAAAACACAAACAATTTGAGAAAAAACATCTTTATTTCTCAACATAGTCCCCTTTTGAACTGATACACTTTTTCCAGAGATGTCCAATAGTTTCGACACCCTCTTTATAGTTAGCCACCGAGTCATTTCTTTTTTAAAAGAGAAAGTAATCCGAGAGCATTAATTCTGACAAATATGGTGAAGAAGCAATTCGAACTTCAACTCATTGATTTTGGTCACCGCAATGACGGATGTATAAAGCAGTCATTGTCTTGATGAAATAATACTTTCTTCGCCAAATGCGGCGTTTATTCTTGATTTCATCAGTGGGAGAATGGTTTCCACAGGTGTGAAGTGATGGACCCATCTTTCATCCATGGTTATGAAGAGACGCAAAAACTTATTACTATCAAACATCGCCAGACACTTGATTGAAACGTCCTCACTACGCTATTTTTGTTCCATTGTAAACAATCGAGACCCCCATCATGCGCAAAACATTTTCCAAATTTTTAGTCAGTATGCGATGTACAGCACTTTTTGAAATGCCTAAAATCTCTACTAGCTTGTGCGTTTTCATTTGACGATCATCCAATACTTATCCAGTGCTTATCTAGTATTTTGTGAATCTGTACAATTTAGTTTGATGGACGTTTTCTTTCGCTTCTTCCATTCTAAATCTAGTTCCCTTCGTTGAAACATAAGATAATTTTCCTGTGCTTCCGGCTTCAAACTCTTCACCAGATCTGACAATTCTGTAGTGTCTTTGGGCAATGTGGCTAACTTCGTTGCTCCATTCGTCCACAGAACTCTTTGTTCGATGTAATTTCTTATAGCAATTCCACACATTCCTCGTAATGATCGAATTGATAGATTGCGAGATATGCCAAAGAGCGAAACCTTGCAGAAATTCTACGATTGTTTCGTATAGCCGTGGCGATCTACAAGATTTCAATTTAAAAGTAAATTTCTTAAATGCAAACATCTCAGACTTATTTAATGAGTTAACTCTAGTAAAAGGAATACATACTTATAAACCTCCATCTTCTTGGATAACGTACACCATTAAGAAAATACGTGATGATGCTTTTAAGCGACATAAGCATACAAGAAATTCAATACACTACAGTTCTGCAAGGGTATGAGAAATGAGACAAATCAAGCTGTGAAACGGAAGAAAGCTGCTTACCTTAAACATCAATGCCAACAACACAAAAATTATGTAAAGTCACTGTGGCAAGAACTACGTAAACTCAACATCAATAACAAGAAATACAGTTGTCTAACTGATGACATCAAAGATTAAAATTCTCTAAACCAACACTTTTCAGCTCTTCCTATTATTCCACCCTCCCCTTCAATCTGGATTTCACCCATCTTACAGCAATTGCTACTGAAGTTTGATAAAATTGTTCGTCAATTGACAGTGGAAACGTTACTGCTTTGGTTCTTCTCGACAAAAGTACAGCGCTCAATATCGTTCATCATCCCACGTTATTGTCTGTACTAAAATCGACAGTGATAAGTGATTGTTTGTCGCTCTCTTAGAGTCTTAATTAACACATCGATAACAACGCTCTTATATTCCTTGCACACTTCTAGTATGCCCAGGATTTATTATTCATTTCCCGCCTCTGATATCGTCCAATCTCAAACGCGTATTAATGACAATCTTCGCAATCTCTTTGACTTCCTGACCGTTGAATACTGAGTATCACGCTTCCATGAAAACACCTCCTTGCTTATTCAGAGGTCCATAATCCACAATTGCAAAAAGTGCAGAATTCTTGCACTAGCTTTATTTATGGCCTGCATGGTGGGCGAGGTGTCTTCCAAAATACATTAGGTTGTTTATTTCTTGTCTTCTTTACTGGAATATTATTTCGAAAAGAACACTCATTTATTTTTACGATAACAAAGTTTAAATATGAAGCGCATAATGTACATCTTCGATATCAACAACTAATAAGTATTTCCAGACATTAACTAGATTTCATTAAACAGGGCTTCTCATACCAGTGGGCAACATCCTGGAATTCTTCGATGAAGGAAAAGCGCTGATGTGATGCGGTCTTTTTGACAATAGCTTTTGTAACCTTTTATATTATTTTATTATATTTATTATATATATATATATATATATATATATATATATATATATATATATATACACTTATTATATATACCGCAGATAATTTTATAAAAGGTGGGACTGCGGTTGCAAAAGATGCCTAATTTAATGTTTTATTAACTGCACACGATAAACACTAACTAAGGGAAATCATACCAACAAAAGATGCAATTGTTCAAATTCTCAAATGCTCAAAGAAAAACAGAATGGGTTCTTACAAAGTACAATTAATTCAGGAATTAAGAGGATGACCCTGATAGGAGAGTGCAATCCTATGAAGTTATGATGCATGGATGTAACAACGATCTCTTTTAAAACATAGTATTTTCAGAAAAAGTGAAATTTTCTTTGAATAATAGTGTAAGTGAACAAAATTGTCATTACAGGGCTGCTGAAAATCTGCATTAGATAATGGAATATCACTCTCAAGGCCATGTGTTGTATAGAACAGAATTTTGAAACTGGATTTTCTGCAAAACGATTTAATATCGGCCTTCACACAAGTGTTCGAAAATCGTTTAGGCTACTATTGTCAGTTAGTTGAATTGCTATTTCAACATTTGACTTAATTGTAATTTACTCTTATTATTTCAAAAGGTAGTGTTTGGTAAGACACTTTACTTTCTAAATTGAACGATGACTCCTGGAAAAACGGTTGAATTTATTTAGCTATAAAATGTGCTTTATTAAATATTTAAATTTAGTATTTACGTAAATTTCAAAAATTTAATAGAAAATTGTGGTTTTTATTAAAAAAAAATAATTTTATGGCGTAATATACAGGTGTTTCACGAGGAACACGAGGATAGATAGGTATATGAAAAAGTATCATTAGAAAATTCTGGTAATATACTAAAGCCTGCATGCGCTATACAACTAAAATATTTTTTTTTGTTGTATTTTTGTTGTATTTTAAAAAAGTAAGTTTTGACACTCTTTTCATTTGAAAGTTTAATCGTAATTGTCGCACACGCTGTATAGTGTTTTCAAAAGGCTCATTCAGTCAACAGTTTTGCAGAATTTGAATTTTCCAAGTTAAGCACTTTTACAGTTATAAAAGTTTATATGCGCTCGTCCATTTGCTAAAAATTTAAAAAAATGCAAATATTTCAAATAATGATTAGAAATAATTGTTTTATCAAACAAATCTTAAAACTTAATTCGACATTTCAAAGTTTAGTAATATATAAGTGTTCTACTTAAAGTAACAAAGTTGGCAGCTGCTACTTAAGGTATATCCGGAAGTTATAATAGAGATAAAGATAATTAATAAAGAGAATAGAGATAAAGATAATTGACAATATTTTAGTTCAATAGTACTTTAGGCTTCAGTATATTACCAAGTTTCAGAATTTTCCAATGTATATTCCTTCATATGTCGATCGATCCAGCTCCTCGTGAGGTACCTGTACCTAACGGCCACCCAGTATAAAACATATTTAGCCAAAAAGGATGGTAAAAGGATGATAAAAAAAATAAAAGTTGCGTTTTTCTCTAACTGGACACCTTGCATTTTTATCAAATTTATTCCAACCTTTACATGCTCACGATATAATTAACTTCACAACAACGTGTAATTTTGAGTGCTGATTCCCTTGAGAAAAATTTTAAATCCCAATTGTTTAGAAGTTATTACGAAAAAACTGAAAATCTTTATCTTCTTGTTCGCTTCAATTGTATATACCTGGTAATAAACTAAAATTAAACATGAGTTAAATGACAGATTTCAATTCTTCAATTATTTCCTTACAGACTTTCCTTGTTATTGTAGTGCGTTTCTCTATATATCCAACCAACATCTGTATCCCCAAAGATCGCTTGTGAACCCATTGCCTGGATTCTTGTTTTGTTACATTAAAAAAAAAAGATTTTTGTCGTCAGTCAATTCCACCATGATTTCCTCACAAATTTGTTGCTGATACAATTTTTGTTCAGAGGTAAGCAATTTCGAAATCCAACGTACTGACACCTTATTCATTCCTAGATTTTCATAAAGTCCAGTTCCTCAACTTTCTTGATGTTTTCGTTGGTTGTTCTTTCAACAGACTTTCTGAATCTTGGGTCATCTTGAATTAATTCTCTGCTCCATCGAAATTGTTTAAGCCAGAGATAATAAAAATGTTGTACCTATTAATATAGATAGGCAAATGTATATCACACACTGGATATTTTAATCTTTTAGTATCATATATTTCTAGTGGGTCGTCTCTTTTAATTGCAGTACACTATTTTCTTCTAAGCTGAAATAAATGAATAGAGTTTTTAGTATTCCTTTTTCATTTTGTTTTTTTTTTTCAAATCTGATACATATGAATAAAATAAGAGATTACAATTAAGAAACAAATAGAGCGCGTGAGAAAATGGTTCCAATTGTGAAATGCCGACACGCAAGCGACGACCGGTGTACCGTAGCTGCGGAGCTACATTAAAACGTTTCCAATACCTCGTGTACTTCCGCTGCATTATACTATGCAACGGAAATGCACCCGGAAATTGAAGCGTTGTACAACCAGCCGCAACTGCATGCAGAATTTTTGGAAATGCTCTTACCTCTTTGTCTTTTGGTATTTTGTGAAAAAAAAATTCTTTCACAACTCGATTACTTCACCACTAGTGCAAGAACAAAAACTAACGTATGGAACTTGACAAAAATAAACAAATGTGTGACATGTGTCCAAATACCACCGTTCACTAAAAACACCATCTCCACCAACTTTTAAATTGCAACAATTACGCCCTGACGACTACAATGAAGCGAATCATCAATACATGATTCTATCATCCTGTCATGAATATTCTTTGGTCTACTTCCCTCCCTCGTTGAAAACTTAATAGCACTTCTGTTGGCGCCTATTTAAATATTTTAATCGTGCTCAGACGCGCCAATAGATACTTCCAGTTGTGCGCAGGCGCACCGAGAGAACGTCTATTTTATGCTGTTTAGTTAACTATATTATTAAAGGAACTTGGTCAGCTTGTATCAACTGTCGTAGCTATTTGACAACAAAACGTTGCCATCGTCAGTTACCTATTTTTTTCATTGCTAAATCGATAACACAAAAATCTTTTAGCTGATCTTCTTCTTTCATAAATATAATAATAGAATTTGTTGACTATGAAATAAGCTTGCAGAAACGAGTGCACACCCATTAGCAGTGACATACCCAATGTCGCGTGCGGTTAGTATGTGTTTGAGTAGCGGATTAAATTGATTGGCGAATTGGCGAATCGACAGCGTGCTTTGTTACGTTCGACGACTGTTAACAGATTTCTTATCGATTTCCGACATTACAATACACTGGCACTGTTATTAAATGTATTGTTTGCAAAATAAACAGTTTAAAATAAAGTCATATAGACATTTTTAGTATGGTAGATCATGTTTCGCATTTAACAGGTGCTGTTTGCTATTAACATGTCTTTTATAAACAAATATATAAATGTTATATATATATATATATATATATATATATATATTATATATATATGTATATATATATATATATATAACATTCCACAAAATATTGTAGACAATGGAGAATTTCGAAAGTTTTAGGGGAAATACATTCCGGAATGGAAATTGTCAACAATTTAATTTACCGCAGGTGAAAAACACGGATTACGGATCAAATCAAAGCATTGTTAGAAAATAAAAAAATATGGCTGACAGTGGATGAAACAAGGGATGCAAGGGCTCAAACAAGGGTAAAGCTGGAAAGTTACTAGCTTCATGTAACCTGTGTGCTCCATGCATGTCATCTTGTAGCTGAATTTATTAGACACAGTTATCCAAAAGTAGATCAATTAATAATTCCTACCAAATATGTTTTTATTGAATCTTCAAAACGTATTCATGAGTTTAAACATGCTTGTCCAGACAATCCTCAGCCACCACAGCCAGTATTGACGAGATGGGGATAAATTTTGACACATTATTAAACTTTATATCTTAAATTTAAATCCGCAAGAAGCCCAAACAATTCCAGTAAACCAGCGGCTGGTTTCAGATACCGAAATCCATACTTAAATAAAGCAAATTTCCGAAAATTATTAAATTAAAGCGCAAATGTCAACAATTTATTTGTACAATAAAAATGTTCTCATTAAAATGTTATACGAACTTTATTTGTGCAACAATCTTATCCGTTTGTATTCATGGCCTTATTACAAAGCCAAATACATTCATTGATAAATAAAATCATTCCAGTCATTTCGCTTTAGTTCCTTATACAACAACCAATCGTGAGATGGAGATTTCCTTTAACGGTAAAAGAGCATTAGTTACCGGTGCCAGCCAAGGTATTTTGCACATTTACAATCTACATAACACTTAACTTACATATTTGCTACCATAATATGCTAACAGCAAAATAAAAAAAAATACACGTAATCTAACCTCAATTCATATGATATAATGATATATCTAAACTAGACGATCGATCATTTTAAAAATTATAGTAAATATTATAATGCAGTGCTAATAATCACTCATCAAGGGCAATAATAATTGCATTTGTAACAGTAGGTATGTACGTTACCTACATAATAGATTCCAAAATATTATACAAAGTTTCCCGAAAATATGAGAAATGAAATAAGAAAAAAAAACATTCCCCTGCAGAAAAAAATGTTAGAAATTATATTTTGTTAAAATTTAATTTACTTCGCCATGATACATTTTTTGTACTTAAACGAATTAAAGTTTACAGAACTCAAAATATTTTACGAAAACCACTAGGCCCACAAACTGTTTAATTAATAAGCAGTTCCATAATTAATTCCATTTCTAAATATACATGTAAAATGTTCAAAATAGGTGGTTCCTACACGGCATTTTTTAAATTTCGCGAATAATTTAAGTTGCTAGTTCCCGTAATAATGCCGCGTGGAATTTATTCTTGACCTTCAGATTTATTCTTAATTTTTTTTATATTGGAATTTGAGGTTTTTGGAAAGAAAGCAATTCTTTCTTTTTTGTTCTTGGTTTACTTGGCCACGTCACTTTTTTTTCTTTTTTTCCGTTTTTTTTTCGTCGTTTGTCATATGTTAAACGTGTTTGTAACTTACCGCTTAAATATTTTTAAAAAATGTTAAGTTCTCCATACAAAATTGTTAATCAACAAATTCATATCCAACAAATTTTTAGAATAAAAAGAAAAGAAGGATACAAAATAATACAAAAATAAAAACAGAAAAATCCAAATAACAATAGCAATTGCTCCAAAATGGATGGCAAAAAGAAACAAATAGATTGCTTAAAAAAGTCGACAAGCTATGAAACGTATCAAAGTACACAAAGAATAAAAAGAAGGAATTGTTTTCTTTCTTAAGATCTCAAATCCCAATATTAAAAAAATAATAAAATTCTAATTACACAAATTGTAATTTTTCATATGTCTGCATATTTTTAACTATAAAGTTTTTTTATAAAGTTTTTCTCCTACATTATAAAATACTTTCATGTATAAATTGTACGCTATAATTATATGTATTAATTGTTCTGATATCAACATGTTTTTTCAAGAATTTCTAAAAAGGTATTTTTAGGAATAGGACGCGATATAGCTAAGCAGCTAGCATCATGCGGCGCAGAAGTAATTGCAGTAAGCAGATCTACAGATCTCCTAGGTAAATGTCTAAATGTATTTGTTTGAAGCACGTTTCTAATTTTTTATAATACAGCATCTCTCCAACAAGAAGTTCCATCTATAAAGATAGTCGCCGTGGATTTATCTAACTGGTCAGCTACCAAAGAAGCTTTAAGCAACATTGGACCTATAGATCTACTGGTTAATAATGCAGGACTTGCAATTTTAGAACCACTATTAGACGTTACTGAAGAACATGTTGATCAGTAAGATTTTGAATTGATATTGATATTCACGTATATTAGGTGCAAGCTAATTAAAACATTTTGCAGATTATTTGGGATAAACGTTAAAGCCCTAATAAACGTAACACAGATTGTAGCAAAAGATCTTATGGCAAGGAAAGCTCCCGGAGCCATAGTTAACGTATCGTCTCTAGCGTCCTTGGCAGGATTTCAGGATCACACTGTTTATTGTGCAACTAAAGGCGCTGTGGACGCTTTCACTAGGGCATGTGCTTTAGAACTTGGTCTTCATAACATCCGTGTTAATTCAGTTAATCCCACTGTTATAATGACGGCAATGGGACGACTCGGCTGGTCTGATCCTGCTAAGGCAAATCTTATGGCTGAGAAGATCCCATTGAGACGGTAGTAAATGTAACAATTAAAATATTCATTATAAATCCTTTTCACGTTTTCAGTTTCGGCGAGGTGAAAGAGGTAGTGGATGCTGTGTTATATCTATTAAGTGACCGCTCAAGCATGATAACCGGGGCCTGCTTACCTATTGATGGTGGATTTTCGGCGGTTTAGATTAAAACTATTTTTCAATAAAGCATTTACTAGGATGAACTGTTGGGATTTTACTTTTATTATTGCTATCGCAAGTTGTCAACTAAGTTCATAAAAGTATACAGCAATATATACACTATATAGATATTTGGAAAACAACAGTTAATTGAGTTTTCATCTGACTATCAATAGCAAACAAAAAAATCGTACGTCTCACCTATATCTAAGATAACTATCATAATCATCCAGATACACATCTAAGTACAATGGGTCAAAAGTAAACCTGGACGACACGTGAGCATTATTTACACCGCTGCTACTACCCCGTCAGTTGCTAGTTTGTCTCATCGTACACATGTATGATTTTTTTTTTATTTGGACTACGCTTCACCACCTGCTATTTGTACCTTCATTCCAAAGCTTAGGTTTCCCCTTAAAAAAATCTTCGTCACGTTTTTAGATATGAAACATTAAAGATGTAATCTGAATGAGATCTTCAGTCCATCAAGCAGATCACAAAGCCATAGATTTTTTGTAAGTGCTGTGTTATGGATGTTCATTCTAAAGATTTAGCGAACGACACGCTTAAATTTAGATGTTTATTCAATATAACGTTACTTTGAAATGTCGTTGTAGTTAAAACTAAAACACCTGTTCGGGCGAAGCGCCGAAATGTACCTTGGACTCTTAGTGACCGATATTTATTGACCATTACAACCAACTTTGCTAAATCCAGAAACGTTCAACCTCTGGGCGTGATTTTCAAGGTGCCACACATCGTATTGATAGAAGCTTACGTTTTGACTTCCTTATCCTAAGAGAGTGCCTGCCCATTCTTTTCCTCCCACGTTCCTCGAGTAGAAATTCACTTTCCATCGAGATGATCAAAATTAATACATAATTACAAATACTCAACAATCTGGAGTATCCTATTGAGCCCTTTCCTAAATTGAAAGCAGTATTAGCTACTGATTGAACAACCACCAGATTCATCAAAAGGAATTTATTTATTATTAAAGATTTTCAACATCCATTGCATTTGTAGATTGTGACTCTGCTCTGAACGGCGCTTTTTTTGATCCCTTGAACATTTTGTCTATATTACATTCAGTGTTTGTTAGTTTTGCTTTGCTCGGCTGTTGCATTGGTCTATTTGGTAGAGTGTGATTTGTGCTGAAATTAAGCAATGTTGCAAACGTATCTGAACACAGTAGTTACCATTTAGTGCTTTGAGACGACATCAATATTTCTTTCACGCAGCTTTATGCCAATAGTGCGAAGGTGTTCATGTTATATGGCATTTATAGATTATTTAATGTTGCATTAAAATGCATAGGTAGAATCCCCGCTGTGAAGTACATATTTGTAAAATGACTGGGAGAATTATAGTAAACTCATAAATTTATTTATGCTCACGATATGATTAACTTCACAAAGACGTGTAATTTTGAGTGCTGATTCCCTTCAGAAAAATTTAAAATCCCAATTGTTTAGAAGTTATTGCAAAAAAACTGAAAATCTCTATCTTCTTTAGGGTAAAATATCTTCGTAATTATAAAAGATATAACACGTTTAAGATAGAAGTTGTTTGCTTTAATTGGATATACGTATAACTGGCAATAAACTAAAATTAAAAATGAGTTGAATGACAGATTTCAATTCTTCAATTATTTCCTTACAGACTTTCCTTGTTATTGTAGTGCGTTCCTCTATATATCCAACCAACATCTGCATCCCCGAAGATCGCTTGTGAACCCATTGCACGTATTCTTGTTTTGTTACATAAAGAAAAAAAGATTTTTGTCGTTAGTCAATTCCACCAAGATTTCCTCACAAATTTGTTGCCGATACAATTTTTGTTCAGAGGTAAGCAATTTCGAAATCCAACGTACTGACACCTTATTCATTCCTAGATTTTCATAAAGTCCAGTTCCTCAACTTTCTTGATGTTTTCGTTGGTTGTTCTTTCAACAGACTTTCTGAATCTTGGGTCATCTTGAATTAATTCTCTGCTCCACCGAAATTGTTTAAGCTAGAAATAATAAAAATATTGTACCTGTTAATATACACTGCTTATAACAATTAGGGGATATTTGGAAAAATGGTAATAAAATAAATAAATAATGAATGTAGCACCTCGCAAATATTTTTATATATAACTACAACGTTTTTAAATAAGAAACCGAACGCATTGACAAGTTTGAACTTGTTTCTATACGTTATAAAGCTACTAAGGCACTAGAGTGAATAAATATCATTAAATGAATACACAATTATGAGGCTTTATAAGAAGTTTTATTGATAAAATAACGAAAAATTCATTGTTAATAATGTCTATGATGTCATCCATTAAAGTGAATCTTTGACCCATAGCGCCAGCGTACGAAAGAACGATGGGTCTCAAAATTTCATCCAGATACCTCTGAGCAGTCAGGTTGCCACTCTGTATCACATAAAGGTCTGTATGACCTCCTGCGATTATCCCAGCCCATACCATTACACTCCCACCTTCATATTGCGGCCTTTCTCGAACAAATTGTGGCTGATTACGTGTTCCAGGTTCACGCCAAATTACAGTACGCCTTTATTATTATTCCAATTTTTATGTTGCTCGGCCCATATTCTTCGAGACCTTTTATGAAAAGCAGTTAGTGGAACGCATACTAGGGGTCTTCGAACATACATACCAACGTTGTGAAAACGATTTCTTATTGTTTAAGCTGATACTGCTCTTACCGTAGCAGCGGCAAGCTCTTCCACTTGACCTATCGCTCTCCAAGCCTGTGCATGAGTCAAATCACGTTGCCTTTCCATTATTACCCGTAATTAAGGTTAAAAATTTGCTATGATACGGAAAATCTAACTATAGTCGAGATCGCTCGGGTACGGGCTTGTATACCCTCAAGCTGTGACGGTTCGCACTGAAGCGCTGTACAAGTTGAAACTTATCAAAGCAATCTGTTTCTTATTTAAAAACGTTATAGTTGCAATATAAAAATATTTGCGTGTCTTATATTATTTATTTATTTATTTTATTTTTATTTTTGTAAATATCCTCTAATTGTTTTGAGCAGTGTAGATAGGCAAATGTATATCACACATTCGATATTTTAATCTTTTAGCATCATATATTTCTAGTGGGTCGTCTCTTTTATTTGCAGTACTTCCTTCTAAGCTGAAATAAATGAATACAATTTTTAGTATTCCTTTTTCTTTTTTCTTTTTTTTTCAAATCTGATACATATGAATAAAATAAGAGATTACAATTAAGAAACAAATAGGACGCATGAGAAAATGGTTCCAATTGTGAAATGCCTACACGCAGCGACGACCGGTGTACCGTAGCTGCGGAGCTACATTAAAACATTTCCAATCCCTCGTGTACTTCCGCTGCATTGTACTATGCAACGGAAATGCACCCGGAAATTGAAGCGTTGTACAACCAGCCGCAACTGCATGCAGAATTTTTTGAAATGCTCTTACCTCTTTGTCTTTTGGTATTTTGTGAAAAAAAATTCTTTCACAACTCGATTACTTCACCACTAGTGGAAGAACAAAAACTAACGTATGGAACTTGACAAAAATAAACAAATGTGTGACATGTGTCCAAATACCACCGTTCACTAAAAACACCATCTCCACCAACTTTTAAATTGCAACAATTACGCCCTGACGACTACAATGAAGCGAATCATCAATACATGATGCTATCATCCTGTCATGAATATTCTTTGGTCTACTTCCCTCCCTCGTTGAAAACTTAACTTAATAACACTTCTGTTGGCGCCTATTTAAATATTTTAGTCGTGCTCAGACGCGCCAATAGATACTTCCAGTTGTGCGCAGGCGCACCGAGAGAACGTCTATTTTATGCTCAGTTTAGTTAACTATATTAACGGAACTTGATCAGCTTGCATCAACTGTCGCAGCTATTTGACAACAAAAAGTTGCCATCGTCACTTACCTATTTTTTTCATTGGTAAATCGGTAACACAAAAATCTTTTAGCTGATTTTCTTCTTTCATAAATATAACAATAGAAGTTGTGGACCATGAAATAAGCCTGCAAAACGAGTGCGCACTCATTGGCAGTGATGATATATTTCGAAAGCGGTCGGACATACCCAAAGTCGCGTACGGTAAGTATGTGTATGAATAACGGATTAGATTGATGATGGCGGATCGACAGCGTGCTTTGTTATGTTCGACGACTGCTAACAGATTTCTTAATCGATTTCCGACATTAGAATACACTGGCACTGTTATTAAATGTATTCTTTGCAAAATAAACAGTTTACCGTACAGTATTTTTGTTTATAAAAGGCAAACGGCACCTGTTAAATGCAAAACATGATCTACCATATTAAAAATATCTATGTGACTTTATTTTTATGTTAACTGTGTGCAACATTCCAGAAAATATTGTAGACAATGGAGAGTTTCGAAAGTTTTAGGGGAAATACATTCCGGAATGGAAATTGCCAACAATTTACCGCAGGTGAAAAACACGAGTACGGATCAAATCAAAGCATTGTTAGAAAATAAAAAAATATGGCTGCCGGTGGATGAACAGCGGATGCAAGGGCTCAAACATGGGTAAAGCTGGAAAGTTACTAGCTTCATGTACCTGTGTGCTCCATGCATGTCATCTTGTAGCCGAATTTATTAGAAACAGTTATCCAAAAGTAGATCAATTAATAATTCCTACCAAAAATTTGTTTATCGAATCTCCAAAACGTATTCATGAGTTTAAACAGGCTTGTCCAGACAATCTTCAACCACCACAGTCGGTATTGACAAGATGGGGAACGTGGCTTAAAGTTGTTTTATATTCGGATAAATTTTTACACATTATTAAACCTTGTGTCTTAAATTTAAATCCGCAAGAAGCCCAAACAATTCCAGTAAACCAGCGGCTGGTTTCTGATACCGAAATCCATACTCAAATAAAGCAAGTTTCCGAAAATTATTCAATTCTTTTAGATACTAATAATGATAGCAAGGACTGTGGCGTAGTATGGTAAACAACACATAAGTATCGGCACCCTCCGCACCACACAAGTTTAATTTATTATATAGTAATATAATAATTAGTCCGGGACGGCCGTTTCGAGGACACGAATGGTCCTCATCATCAACCGGTGACCGAATGGTTCGGTCATTCGGTCACCGGTTGATGAGGACCATTCGTGTCCTCGAAACGGTCGTCCCGGACTAATTATTATATTACTATATAATAAATTTAACTTGTGTGGTGCGGAGGGTGCCGATACTTATGTGTTGTTTACTTTTAGATACTATTTTCAAATTAGAGAACACCAAGCTTTCATTATATGAAGCGCTAAATTTAGTAGATGACGTCAAAACCTTGTTAGGAAATCTAACAGATAATGTAGGAAGCTTAACAACCGATAAATTATGTGCGGTAATAAATAAGAATCCCGATTTTCAAACTATAGTGCATATAGATAAGAGTTCAAGTGAAAACCAAGTATGCGAATGTAATGCGAACGACTTTTTTAAATTGGCGAACATCACATGATTAGACGCAGAATGCCTATTTTCCAAATACACCAAGATATTTTCACCTCGCCGTATGATTGTAAGTAATTACATACATTAGTTTTAATATTAATAGTAACCGAACCACACTCGTTTCTGCAGGTTTACATAGTACTGCACCTGTACTGCAACCATCTGCACAGGTATAAATAATAAAATTTCAGTGAGACAAGCCAAAAAAACTAAATCGCTTAACTTCGAAACGAAGTTCTTCCTTTAGCCCTTGTAAATAGAATTTAAAAAGAAATACAGTTGGACATGATGAAATATATAAAAATAAAAGGAACAGAATGCAAAGTTCTATAATGATAGCAAGAACTATGGGGTAGTATGGCAAACAACACAAAAGTATCAAAACACTTCGCACCACACTAATTTAATTGATTAATCCGGAACAGTTGTTTCGAGGATACGTGGATCCGGATTAATTAATTAAACCTGTGTGGTGCGGAGTATGCCAAGACTTTTGTGTTGTCTGACAAAGCTCTATTTCTATTTCTTTCATTTTTTATAATAAATATATCAAAATCAAATTTAAAATATTTAAGTACCAAATCACATCGGAAAAGCATGTAGCAGATAATCTAAAGTGCAAATTTCAACAATTTATTTGTACAATAAAAATGTTCTAATTTAAATGTTATACGAACTTTATTTGTGCAACAATCTTATCCGTTTGTATTCATGACCTTGTTACAAAGCCAAATACATTCATTGATAAATAAAATCATTCCAGTTATTTCGCTTTAGTTCCTTATACAACAACCAATCGTGAGATGGAGATTTCCTTTAACGGTAAAAGAGCATTAGTTACCGGTGCCAGCCAAGGTATTTTGCACATTTACAATCTACATAACACTTAACTTACATATTTGCTACCATAATATGCTAACAGCAAAATAAAAAAAAAATACACGTAATCTAACCTCAATTCATATGATATAATGATATATCTAAACTAGACGATCGATCATTTTAAAATTTAGAGTAAATATTATAATGCAGTGCTAATAATCACTCATCAAGGGCAATAATAATTGCATTTGTAACAGTAGGTATGTACGTTACCTACATAATAGATTCCAAAATATTATACAAAGTTTCCCGAAAATATGAGAAATGAAATAAGAAAAAATACATTCTTCTGGCAGAAAAAATTTTAGAAATTATATTTTGTTAAAATTTAATTTATTTCGCTATGATACATTTTCTGTACTTAAACGAATTAAAGTTTACAGAACTCAAAATATTTTACGAAAACCACTAGGCCCACAAACTGTTTAATTAATAAGCAGTTCCATAATTAATTCCATTTCTAAATATACATGTAAAATGTTCAAAATAGGTGGTTCCTACACGGCATTTTTTAAATTTCGCGAATAATTTAAGTTGGTAGTTCCCGTAATAATGCTGCGGGGAATTTAATCTTGGCCTTCAGATTTATTCTTCATTTTTTTATATTGGAATTTGAGGTTTTTGGAAAGAAAGCAATTCTTTCTTTTTTGTTCTTGGTTTACTTGGCCACATTACTTTTTTTTCTTTTTTTTCTGTTTTTCTTCATCGTTTATCATATGTTAAACGTGTTTGTCACTTACCGATTAAATATTAAAAAAAAAATTCAGTTCTCCACACAAAATTGTTAATCAACAAATTCATATCCCATAAATTTTTAGAATAAAAAAAAAAGAAGGATACAAAAGGGAGGATAGAGAAGCAAAAATAAAAACAGAAAAATGCAAATAATAACAATAGAAATTGCTAGTAAAATTGATGGCAAGAAGAAACAAATAGATTGCTTAAAAAAGTCGACAAGCGATGAAACGATCAAAGTAAACAAAGAATAAAAAGAAGGAATTGTTTTCTTTCCTAAGATCTCAAATCCCAATATTACAAAAATAATAAAATTCTAATTACACAAATTGTAGTTTTTTTCATATGTCTGCATATTTTTAACTATAAAGCCAAGTTTTTCTCCTACATTATAAAATACTTTCATGTATAAATTGTACGCTGCAATTATATGTATTAATTTCTAAAAACATATTTTTAGGAATAGGACGCGATATAGTTAAGCAACTAGCAACATGCGGCGCAGAAGTAATTGCAGTAAGCAGATCTACAGATCTCCTAAGTAAATGTCTAAATGTATTTGTTTGAAGCACGTTTCTAATTTTTTATAATACAGCATCTCTCCAACAAGAAGTTCCATCTATAAAGATAGTCGCCGTGGATTTATCTAACTGGTCAGCTACCAAAGAAGCTTTGAGCAACATTGGACTTATAGATCTACTGGTTAATAATGCAGGACTTGCAATTTTAGAACCACTATTAGACGTTACTGAAGAACATGTTGATCAGTAAGATTTTGAATTGATATTGATATTCACGTATATTAGGTGCAAGCTAATTAAAACATTTTTCAGATTATTTGGGATAAACGTTAAAGCCCTAATGAACGTAACACAGATTGTAGCAAAAGATCTTATGGCAAGGAAAGCTCCCGGAGCCATAGTTAACGTATCGTCTCAAGCGTCCATGGCAGGACTACAGGATCACACTGTTTATTGTGCAACTAAAGGAGCTGTGGACGCTTTCACTAGGGCATGTGCTTTAGAACTTGGTCCTCATAACATCCGTGTCAATTCAGTTAATCCCACTGTTATAATGACGGCAATGGGACGACTCGGCTGGTCTGATCCTGCTAAGGCAAATCCTATGCTTGAGAAGATCCCATTGAGACGGTAGTAAATGTAACAATTAAAATATTCATTATAAATCCCTTTTGCGTTTTCAGATTCGGCGAGGTGAAAGAAGTAGTGGATGCTGTGTTATATCTATTAAGTAACCGCTCAAGTATGATAACCGGGACCTGCTTACCTATTGATGGTGGATTTTTGGCGGTTTAGAATTAAAACTATTTTTTAAAAAAGCATTTACTAGAATGAACTGTTGGGATTTTACTTTTATTATTGCTATAGTAAGTTGTCATCTAAGTTCATAAAAGTATACAGCAATATATATACTACATCGATATGTGGAAGACAACAGTTAATTGAGTCTTCATTTGGCTATCAATAGCAAACAAAGAAATCGTACGTCTCACCTAGATCTAAAATAACTATCATAATCATCCAGATACACATCTAAGTACAATGGGTCAAAAGTAAACCTGGACGACACGTGAGCCTTATTTACACCGCTGATACTACCCCGTCAGTTGCTAGTTTGTCTCATCGTACACATGTATGATATTTTTTTTTATTTGCACTATGCTTCACCACCTGCTATTTGTACCTTCATTCCAAAGCTTTGGTTTCTCCTTAAAGAAAATCTTCGTCACGTTTTTAGATATGAAACTTTAAAAATGTAATCTGAATGAGATCTTCAGTCCATCAAGCAGATCACAAAGCCATAGATTTTTGTAAGTGCTGTGTTATGGATGTCCATTCTAAAGATTTAGTGAACGACACGATTAAATTTAGATGTTTATTCAATATAACGTTACTTTGAAATGTCGTTGTAGTTAAAACCTTGAATGTACCTTGGACTCTTAGGGATCTATATTTATTGACCATTACAACCAACCATGCTAAATGCAGAAACGTTCAACCTCTGGGCGTGATTTTCAACGTGCCACACATCGTATTGATAGAAGCTTACGTTTTGACTTCCTTATGCTAAGAGAGTGCCTGCGCATTCTTTTCCTCCCACGTTCCTCGAGTAGAAATTCACTTTCCATCGAGATGATCAAAATTAATACATAATTACAAATACTCAACAATCTGGAGTATCCTATTGTGCCCTTTCCTAAATTGAAAGCAGTATTAGTTACTGATTGAACAACCACCAGATTCATCAAAAGGAATTTATTTATTATTAAAGATTTTCAACATCCATTGCATTTGTAGATTGTTACTCTGCTCTGATCGGCGCTTTTTTTAATCGCTTGAACATTTTGTCTACATTACATTCAGTGTTTATTAGTTTTGCTTTGCTCGGCTGTTGCATTGGTCTATTTGGTAGAGTGATTTGTGCTGAAATTAAACAATGTTGGATACGTGTCTAAACACGGTACTTACCATTTAGTGCTTTGAGACGACATCAATATTTCTTTGACGCAGCTTTCTGCCAATAGTTCGAAGGTGTTCATGTTATATGACATTTATAGATTATTTAATGTTGCATTAAAAAGTATAGGTAGAATCCCCGCTGAAGTACATATTTGTAAAATGACTGGCAGAATTATAGTAAATTCATAAATGTATTTTTGTCATGTAACATAGGTGAATACGTATAATAAAAAAGTAACATTGGTGGGTGTGACATTTTTGGCCCCAATAACAACTTTCTTTTCTCTTTTTTAAACCTGCACAAAACATGATCTAAAAGTTAACTTATTTACATATGTACATGTTGCATTGGTGTGGCATATTCCTCTATAATATTTTCTCCCCAGTTCCATAAAAAGTACAATCGTTTAGATCTTCTTTGCAGTTTTTTATGCTATGCATCAAGTTGTCACACTTGACAAAATGATCAAATATCTTAATGTAATACTTTTTTACCCTACTTTTAACCCAAAACATAATTCTTATTTAATTCGGAACTAGTTACTCTACAGCACACCACCTTTGCTCGAAAATTTTCCACGGCAACCGAATGTTAACCTAATCGGGTATTTATGGCAAAAACTGAAAGTACATATGAAAAACGATGCAATTTCTAATAAAAATTATCGAAAAATTAATTACTCAAAAAACGAGAATCCATATTAATCTATATAATTGTAGTAAGTTGATAGAGTCGCCTAGCAGCGATTATTGCAGCTTATTATCTTACTAAATATTAGAAATTACTGGTATATGTATTTATAGTTATTTTGATTTACGCCCAAAATTACTGTTCCATTTTTTAAGGATGTATTTCCATACATTCTCTCTGCTATTAAGGTCTGGGCTCGTCGAACATGTCAACGTGTTATTGTTTTTCTTAAATCACTGATTAGTAATCCTAAATGTCCGGACAATTATTCTGTTGAATAATAATGATAGCAAGAATTATGGGGTAGTATGGCAAACATAGACCGGAGACCGGTCTTCGGTTGAAGATGAGGATCGATGCATCCTCGAAACAGCTGTCCCATATTAATCAATTAAACTTCTGTGATGTGAAGTGTGCCGATAGTTTTGTGTTGTTTATCTTGGTGAAATATGAAATTTCTACCGGAATTTCTGTAGAATATAATGTATTTGTCAAAATTGTACTATGGGTGGCGCATCATATTTGCGTCGGCTTGGAGACGAAAAGCCGTAAAATATTTTCAAAATACGAGGGTGGTTCAAGATATCCTTATAAAGTCTAAGAAATGGCACTCATAATATCGAAAATGGTTTGTTTCTAGTAAGTATCATTAGTCTGTCACTAGACATCTATCAAAGTCTCGGTTAAATCCATCACACAATTTCATTTTTATTGTCGATTTAAGCAAAGAATTTTGCTTGGTGGTAAAAAGTGAATTTGGAGCGGTGATTAAATATTAATATGAGCTTATATTTGATCATTTGTGTATCGTACTATTATTACATTTCTCAAATATTTGTGGTCACACTGAAAAACACTTAGGTCTGAGTGTGGCCAATTATTCTTGCATAATTTCTTTTTTCTTTAATTATGTCATGTTTTGTTTTGTAATTTGGGTGTAATGAAAATAAAGAATATATTATTATTATTATATTTAGAAAGCTTAAAACCGAAAGAGATCAAAGCCGAGTTGTCCACGATATGGTTTTATATGATCGACGAATCACGAATAAAATGCGCAAATTGTTGGGGCCACAGGCCTATCGTAAAGTATAATGTTTTCAATTTTGCACGAAAAATTAGGTGTGACAAATATTTCGGCAAAATGGATGCCGCGTTTGCTCTTAGTGGAGAATAAACGCAATCGTGTGGTTGACTCTGAGGTTGTTTTGTTGCTTTTCCATCGCAATCCTGACAAGTTTCTTTGTCGATACATAACTATGGACGAAACACACTATTACACTCCGAAGACAGACTTTACCATTGTTGCCTCAATAGTAAAGTCTGGGATTAAAAGGCATGGTGAGATGTACAAAAATAAAACACGACCTTAAAAACTTAATAATTACCATTTATTATGTACTTGAATTCATCGATTCATCAAAACATATTTACAAAAGATCGATAACACTCTTGCACAAGTGCTGTAAACAACACTCATATAATAATATACTTTGTTAATTGTTTGTTTTATAAGGTACCTACAATTGACCAAAGTACACTGATTAAAATAAAACAACGGACAGAATACAAAAGTCAATTGTCCCGGATAACCTGATACCTAAACATAGAGTTTTATGTTTCACATTCTTTTCGTCAATCGTTAATTACATTATATTTTCAATCTCACACTGTGGATTAATAGTCATCTCCGTTACTATGCCTTTTGATCTATTCTGGTCTGTTTTATAGGTGTTTCGAAAGAAGGCAGGTCATCATGCTAGGAGAAACATGCACTCAATCCACAAGTATCTTTTTGTGAGCATGCGTAAAAATTAGAAACCAAACTACAAAAGATTACAAAGATACACGGTCAATATCATATTTCATTATATACGAACAGATCCCTATGGTTGATTGGACCACTGGGGTTCTAAGCAGTATTATCACAAAAAATATTTTTTTACTTATAAGAAAGAGAAATTTTGAACGCCAGTTGTCCAAACAACGCACAATGATCTAGATCTATATTATCTATCAACAAAAAAAAATAAAAGTACTAATAACTAAAAATATAAATAAAATTAAACTGTTCAATTTTTATACATTTTTTTTCTTAGCTCATCTAGAGTATTGAGTAGTAAAAACAAGTAGTAGCGTTGTATTAATAGTATCTATGTACAGTTTTTCATTCTATTCGTATTCCTAGAAAAGACAGAGAACTTTTTGCATTATCTGAATAATTTGAAATATATTCAGAGTAGCACACAGAAGAATTAAAAAATAAATGCCTTTGTATTGACTGGAGTAATTAATTTGATCTAATTAGATATGTTTGAGTAAAAATAATTTTTGTTAATAAGTCAATATTACCACAACTACATCTATCTTTCTGTGTACCATTTCTGAATGGATATTGGAATTGGTAACTGTCAAGAAAAAAAAGAAACGAAAGCATTTCCAACGATGGCGAAGAGACAATCTTCAAATTAGAACACTTATTTTGTTGCTTCTTCTATACAAGTTAATATTATTTAAATAAATGCTAAGTATAATAGTATATACATAATATTTCATGTATCCATATACATAAATATTTATATATGTTGTAAATATACAAAGCACAACCAATCTTCCTTCTTCCCAAATTCACCGATTTTTAGGATCTTAAGGATCGCGTTGTTTTTCATAGGAGTCACGAGGTAATAATCAAGAGACTGATCATTTCGGTTATGCAAGTCGTTCGAATTGAAAATTATTGTGTATGTACAAGAAAAATGTGTAATCACGGCAATTGAAATAATAGTTTCACAAATAATATGTTTGCCGGACTAGAAGATTAATTAAACTGAATTTGCCTCAGTGTAACAGTTATAAAAAGATACAATAGTTATAATAATTAAATAAAACATGAACACAAGACAGTGAAGTAATCATTAATCATTAATAAAACGCACAATGAATAATAGAGAAAAAATTGCACAGGAGTGAATACAAAAAAAAAAAATTAGATAATAATAATTATAACAATTTTATCTAAAAAAAACTGCATGTCTTGTTAAGATCAATGTAGAATAATGTGGAAATAATTCTTCAGCGGTTATTAAATACAAAATATTATTCATACCGTCTCCTACCTAAATCTAGAAAAAATTATTCAATTACTCACACTACTCGTTATATAAAAATAATTTTTTTCATCTCCGGTATTATAAGCGTGGACAATTTCCAAAGATCTAATAATTTTGTCAGCAATAGCAATAGCCTGCGATTATATTATCTCCACTAGACGCTTATGTTCAGCACAAATAAAATCATCTTTACGTTTTCCCCATTTTAGTTGCCCCTCAAGACCTTATTTTTGCCTTAAAAATCGCACTATTCTACAATGATATTAAATAAAAGACTTACGTGTAACAAAACAAATATTTTTTAAAAACGCTCACAAAATTTGCTAATTTCCTAATCGTAAGCAACAATAAAAACATGGGTGAAGTATACTTCATTTCTTTTTCGATTTTCGCGTCAAATCTTTTTATTGAACATTCATTAAGACGCACGGGCACACGCAATACAATATATTATTTCTTATTGAAATTAAAGCTTTACACGCACAAAAAAACAAACATTATATTCTCAATGATTTTAGAAAAACGGTTACATTACAAACTACTTATAAAGGTACAAAACAAAACGGCGTGCATTATTATACAATTAAATTATATTACACACCGCCATCATATGTAGTAAAAAAAAAGGGGGGTGGGAGATAAAACAAATCATAATTTCAAAGGAATGCATGCAGTCTATTGCTATCAACAAATTCGATTACATGCTGGAAACAATCATTATTAAATTTCTTCAAATTGGATTTACAATAGCAAATCTTCTTTGAAAACGTATCATTTTCTTTAATGTAACAAGTAGATATTTATTAGGAATTTAGTTAATTTATAGTTAGCCGTAACGTAGTCCCATGCCCATCAAATTCGTTAGTCTGCATGTATCTGCCAAAATTGAGAAAAAAACACATATACCTCAGCTAAGATTCCATCTTGTATAAAATAATTGTCAAGCTATTTTAGTAATGAAAATCTGTTGCTAAGTACGCACATGTAAAAGTTAGATTAATTATTTAATTAAAAATTATAGAATTTGATATATGTACAGTTCTCAATCAGCGTGAACCAGTTAATCTCATATAGAATATATTCAAATATTAAAAAGAAAATAAGCAATTCTTTTTTTTAAATAATAGTTTGAAATATATAATTTTTTGAATTTTTTCAAACACCTTTCTATTTATTTCCAACTAATTAAGAAGTCAAACTAATAAAACTCATTAGACAAAGCAGTTTATTTAACCAAATTGGCAGATATATACTAATGATAAGCATAATTTAATACATGGTTCTTAAATATTTTTTGGAATGAAACAGTCATAGAAAAAAAATCTAAAACAATTCCAACGAAGCCAGCGTTAAATATTTTATAAGTTTAAGAAAACATTGATGTTTGAATGTATAAAAAAAGAGCTTATGAAATTAAGGACAAAAAATTCTGCAATTTTTTTGTTTATACCACTACAATCGAAGTAAATATATGTATATGTTTGTCTCTTATTTTCTTTGCAAGCTGAAGAAAACTGAACTTGCACAAGTACGAAAATGAATATAAGGTGGTTCAACAAAAAACAAACTATGGGAAAAAACCTAAGAATAATTTGAAAGACAACTAGAAATATATAAAACAGCGAAACTACATATGTGTACGAATTGAATGCGATATCGAAATGATGTGCCACCTTACACTATCTATGAAGATTGAATTTGTGCGCTCTTATTTCGATAAGCACGAACGAACGGCTATGCTAACGATGTGTTCCTACCTATACGACTTGACCACCTTTAGTTATAATATATGTAACGAATGCAGCTTGCGCCTAAAAGTTAACAGCTTCTCTAAATATTGAACAATTATAGCTATATCGTACTGCTAAAAAATTACAGCACAATAATACGACTGAGTACACTAAGAAAAATGATTAGGTGAGAATGTAAGATTATGCAAGAGGTACGGAAAAACCTATAAGCGAACTGCGGCTCCGGAAATGATGGAGAGAAAGAAGAATGCTTGAAGGCGTGAGATGGCCAAATGAATGGTTGTAACGTAAGGAGATATTATTGAGAACTGAATGAATGAAATACAACAACAAATTACCGAAATTATAATTCAACGCTTAAAATATGTACAAGTGATTGGGTAAGGGGCAGCAAACAGAAACCAGATAGATACTAGATGAATGAGAAGGAATGTGCACTTCTGTAAGAAATTTTATGGCAATGGCGTGAAGGCTGTAAGTATATAGAATAGTAGAAGGTGAGACATTCCATTCATCATGAAAATAAAAAGAGAGTTGGAAAATCACGTATAAAATAATACACACAAAGAGAATATAACGATTACATAAGAAGGAGAAGTACTCAGTTTTTATTTTATTTCTATTTCTTGCCTCCTTTGCCTTATGTCTGGGCTGATCTGTTTTGTTGTGCCTTATATTAATCAAGCTAATTAGCAATTTAATTTTATCTTCTTTTGCAATGCTATGCTATGTAATGTTGTTTATTGTTTTATGTTTAATATGTATACTAATAAATATTTCGGCTACTGGTCATGCACTAGTGCAGCGGTTCTCAAACTTTTTCGGTCTACCGCCTCCTTGCCGTATCGTGGAGCTGACTAATGCCCCCACCCATCTTCCCCATAATGTAGGGGTACCTTTAGTGACGGTCTATTTTCAACGCACCTCAAATCTATGGAACACTTTTGGGTAGATAGTATAATCGTTTTTGAAACTTTAATAATTCCTACGCGAATTCAATAGTTATCAGTAATTATTAAACACGTAAGTATCGGCAACCTCCGCACCACACAAGTTAATTAATTAAACTTGTGTGGTGCATAGGTTGCCGATACTTATGTGTTGTTTACCATACTACGCCACAGTCCTTGCTATCATTATTTAATAATTATTAATATTACTATTTTTAAGTAAACTTCTTTTTAACGATTTCGAGGGTATTTGTGCTAATGCAGAGAATGATAATAATTTTGAACGATCAAATTCAACCTAATCCTAGTTCTATTTAGTACATTTCGACCCGTAACTTTCAAAAAAAAAAATTCCGTCTGTTATATACTGCCCCTAATAAGAATATTTTTAACTGTTTCAAATATAAGTAAATCCGCTCATACAGGTCTATCGCGCAAACTAAAGTAAGAAGTAAATATGTTGCTTTTAAAAAAGAAGAAGGGATTTAAATCTTACCGATCAAAAACAAATAAAAAGAACAGAACCACCACCTTGCCGCCCCCCAAAATGGCAAATGGCTCTTCCCCAAATGTGTTTGTATGAAATGGCGAACGCTACTAAATAATGTATACACAACGTGCGTTCTTTTTTTCAACGCAATGTTTCTTTTAGCGTTTACATTGTTTACGTACCTAATTCGAAACATTTCTCAAATTCAACATATTTTATTTATGTAATATTTCATTAGCATTTCTGTAAGAGATAACGGACTCATCAAATAAAGCTTGAAGGGGTTATACCGCCATTACAATGTTAGTGGACAGTTCAGCAAGCAATTTTCCAATAAACCTGTGAATTTGCAATGAAGAAAGAAACAGAGTGTTTACAAGGTTTTTCCACCGATTAATAGGTAAAAAAAAAAGAAAATGACTCATCCATTTGTTGAACGTGTACTGATATATTTCACAGAAATTCCCGAACGACAATGAATAAATTTCAAGAATCAAATATTTTTGTCCCGTTGCACTTAGTAAGAATTGCTATCATTGATTTTCTAGCAACTATCACGATTGAGAACTGCACTTATATCGCATATATTTTAAATACACCAGCTCAAAAAGTTTTATGGGCAAATAATTTTTTGGTCAATGTTTTCTAAAATCAAAATTCTATTAAACTTGCGCAGTTTAGACGATGTAAATACGATGAACCGCAGATTTGCTGTATAAACCAGTAGTTACTTGTTACAAACGCCGCAATTGAAAAGGACATTTAATAACAAAATACAATACGAGATTGCTGTATCACACGTACAAATACAAAAAAAAATATCTTCATACGCGCCTATTTATATATAAAATCTACGTCTAACAAATACTTAAACCTATTCTTATTTGTCACTGTAATATTCCGTTTCATTACATTTAAATACAACATGTTTACGCACATTATATTGTAGTTAGCATCTATTAGAAACCATCACCAAACAAATCGTTTGATAAATTGTGCCAAATATTCAAAGAATCTGTTTATTTATGATAGCCTTAATGAAAATAGAAAGAAAAGAAAGTAATCCTTAACATTTAATTATTAACATATAAAAACAAGGGTGAATAAAAAAATATATCAAAATGTCTTAGAAAACAAATAAATTACACAAAAATTTTTATGGTATTGGTTTTGGCAATTTGCGTATTTCATTTTCTATGATTATGTTCAAAATGAAAGCAGTTACTGTAACAAAAACTTTCTACATAATCAAAAATATGTTTAAATCAGTCTTAAAATTAAATGTCCTGAAACAATGACTTTACCAATCATACAAATTTTATAATTAGATATTAGGAACAAATTAGAACGTAACTAATGAAACAGATGCTCGAGTATGTTGCAAAAAGTATGGTCAGAATCCTTTACAAAAGATTGAAAACGTTTGCTGTTTGGGATTAGAGGTAACATCCTCTACACTAATCACGTTTTGTAAACTCAGGTATTATATTTTGAGCTTATCTAATGGAATATATTAAATGAGTGTAAAATGTAATACGCATTTTAATGAAAGAACGACGGGCACAATAGACATCAGTCTAAACATATGCATTAGATGTGTGTATCAATACGGTAGGTAACACTGAAATTAACGTGCATCATATTAAAATGGTGTTCTGCATATACGTTATCTGTTATAATGTCAAATAGATGCTACAAATTTCGAAGAGAGCATCAGAAAAAAAATTGGAGCTTGAAAATCAAATTTTGAATAGAAAATATATACGATTTCATATGGTTGCTAAAATTTTGAGTTGTAATCTTCCCGTTATTTGTTTGTTCTACAATGATAAAATTGGGGATTAAAGGAATCTTTTTAGTATAGATTTCAAAAGCTTCACACCAGTTTAAATTTGGACAAAATGTATTCTCTAGCTATTAACATAGATGATAACATGGAGAGTCCAGTTATTTACAATAATCTAATCCAGCGAGTTGTGAGAATGTTTATCGCTAAGGTTCCGTAATGGCAATACGACGTACGAATAAAAACATTTATTACACACGAGATAAGATGCAATTCCCGTTCGTTTAACGTCACCGTGTTTTAGAGGCAAATAAGAGTAAAGAGATAATTCGTTAAAATTATTATTTATTATGTCTGAATGTTTATTCCAAAATATCAATACTTCAAATACGACCGATTTGTGTCAAGTGTTTGGCGTTCAATTTACCGATTTGGAAACGATCACAATGTATGTCAATAGCGCAAACCACAAATAGAAAAAGTGCGGTCAAAACCCTTATGCTGAATTTGTAATAGATTAAATAATTTGAACAGTAACGCAACACATACAGAAATTTGGATTTATATTTTTATAGTTTGCCAATGGGTATTATTACTGGCTGACATAATGCTGTTCCCAAGGCAAACCTCTCAAACAAGAAAATCTAAACAGAAATTTCTCCTTTTGAAACACAACTAGAAGTAATTGAAGAAAACCAATTATTGAAAAAAAAAAAGAAAATTTGAAACCATTCATTTTAATACATAGTAATTCAAAAAGTCTACTTCTAAGAAAATTTCATTTCATCTAAATGTTCAAAGCACACTGTGACTATTTTTAGTGCGAATTTAGCAAAATTTTATTAGAGATCTTTTTTTATTAAGAATCTGACTAGATCACCGAATTCAGAAATGAATTCTAGAATGGTTTTAGTTAAAATTTCATTGAAATATGTTTATTAATAAATTATGTAAGAATCATTTTTCAAACTTGGATGAAACTAAAAATTATCTAAGTAGCACCTGCCAAGCTAGACTGGTTTTTAATTAATCTATCTCGTTTTATTTTTATTTAATGTATTTTTGTATTGAAGTATCTTAAAACAGTTTCAGCTATTAATAGTAATTTCATTAGGCAGTAGGCTATATCATAGTTACTGCATAATTGTTGTCTTCATTAATGGTTGTGTTATTTTTGATTGTTGAAGTAAATCTAATCAGAGAATATATTTGTTTACTTAATCATTAGTTTTTTTTTATAAATTTTGGTTTTGGTTACTTTGGTTAGTAGATGTCCCAAGAAGCGGTAAAGTTTAAAAAATTATTCTCTTGTAACTTTTTCATTAATAAACATATTTGAATAAAATTTCGGTTGAAACCATTTTTAGACCTTCTGAATTGGTGTAGTAAGATTTTTCACAAAAAAAGGCAAATAAAACTAGTATTTTCGAATTCACACATCGTACATCGACGCAAAACACGGATCCGAAACAACAGAGTTTAATAAGTTACTCAGTTAGATTTGGGAGACATATTCTTAAAACCTTCGTTAACTAGACAATGTGAAAACATTACACTATTTCGTGAGCTCTAAAACTCAAGAGTTAGTAATTACATAAGTGGAAAGAAGAAATATAAAAAATGTATATTTAAATTTACAAGTAATTTTTTGTGTACGCCATTTTTTTTTTCTCGCATTTTATTCTCTGAAAAACTAATTCTGTGCGATGATTACTGAACAAAGTTATTGTTTCAATATGTAAACTATATGTATCATTACAGATAAATACGGTAGAAATAGTTATATAGTAAATCCGTGTACAGTAAAAAAAAATTTTTCGATAAATACAATTTGCCTTATTCTTCTTACAGCAAACTAAAACATCTGTTAATAAAATAAGGAAAAGGAAGCATGTATTATCTGTACTAATTTCCTTCAATTATATTACGCTTGCATAAATACATATATGTAATAGTTTTGTTCGCAATATTAACAATTATGTTTTTTTTTTATATAATTATATATATACAAGATGACTTTCATACTATCAATTTATCCTAACCGTGACATTAACATATATAAACATAAACATTTTGTTTTTAATAATAGGGCCCTAAAGACTACGTACATACAAAAAATGAAACATACTATACATTAATTAAAACGCTCAAATCGCATGATCCATCAATGGTAAGTCATTAGAATATACAAATATACATAATTATATTATAAAAAAAAATTATATTAACGATAATTGTAAAATAGTATGCAGTTAAATCAGTCTAGTTATTTACAAAGAAAAGAGAAATGAACAAATAATGTCAGATATACTTTCAGTAAAAAAAGTATTCTAAATTAATTCAGTTACTTCTGTAAGAACGGATTTATTGAACTCATTATAATCAAAGTAAGACGTTTTAATTAACCAAAGTGCGAACTATGACATCATAATTGTGAATTATATTTGTATAGTACCACATTTATTTATTACATTTTAAACCTGTTAAATAATATTTGAATATCATAGAAATATTTTAATTTATCATGTCACATTGTACATGTAGTATATCTCCGCAGAAATGATTTCTGCCAATTTTAAAAATAAAACATTATGATGTTATAAAATATTTAAATTAAATACAATAAAACTATGAGTACAAAATCAACTAAAAATGAGTTCGATTGAACAAACACCAATCGACATCATATTTCTCAAAACTTAACCGTATCACTAACACACGTCGATTCGTTTAATTAAAGAATAAATATTACATAGCATAAATATTGTATTTCGTTTCCACCTTAATTACTTTATGTTGATGTTAACTAGAGTAATGGTTAAAATACAGCTTAAGGGATATCAAAATATTCAATATAAATCTTCACCGCACTTTTTAAAATTCAGTATCTTTCCATGTATTTTAACCAATTTCCGTCAATAATAGTCTTGTCGGAAAATTTCAGTAAACGTGAACAGTTTTCTAATCCTTTTGAATAACGCGTTAACACAATGGAAAGGAAATTCAAAATATGATGATGAAGATTCATATAATTTGCCATATAATAAATGGAACAACATTAAACGGATATTTTAGTTTCCTGTAGACTCATTACCAAATATATACAGAATGATCCGTCAAAACACAAATGTTTTGAACCTTCAGTACACCTTGAATTGATCTAGTATGGAATTGAAAAGATCTAGAAAGTTGCAATTTAACATTCTTGTAGGGCTAATATTGACGAATATAACAAGCTGGCTATTAGCTTACGTACAAAAACTTCTCATTTTAAGATATTTATTTATAAGTGTAATAAGTTTAAATAAAATGTTGTCATACCACATGTTGCCATATTGCACAGAAAACTAATAAAAACATTACATTACGAAGAGAAGATCTTACAAAAAGCAGTTCAAAAAATCCATTCTTAACATTGTAACAAATAAAACGAAAAAAAAAAAAGAATTAAATAAAATAGAACATTCGGAGATCCGCACAACTTATTTCCGCTATTCGAGGAGACGCCCACAAAACACACTTAATCGATTTTTAAGTAATCCCATTTTTTGCAGCTCAAAACGTAAATATACCGTTCGGAACACCAAATACACAACAAAATTGTTGTCACTCACAATTCCAGATATTTTTTATTTCTTCAGTCTAGTTGGCGGGTCTTTGGAGGCACTGCCCCTTCTAGGCGGGCCCCCCTGACCGGTCGTTTGACTGGGCGGGGCCATTGCTACGCCGGAGGCGCTTCCAAAACAAAAAATATCACACATAGGATTCCAATCGTTTCAGGATGATTTCAAGTGGTTTTGTATTTTGATTGATGGTAAATATGGCGATGTTGAATGAGGCGAATGATAAATTATAAAAAAGAAAAAATAAAACAAATAAATAAGCAGAGTACGTAAAAAATGTATATGAGAAATTAAAATAAGTTGAAGGCAGTTCAGTAACTCACTTTGCCTGTTTGGAGTTGCTAAGATCTGAAGTTGATGCATTCGGAGCCCCTTGTCCTGCGCGTAACCTCATGGATACTCTACGTTCATGACTTTCATATAACCTTGGAGAATCTATAAGAGAAATAACATGAATAGTTACGGTTTGGGTCATAGATTCATTTGTAAAAAAAAACCGGCTGCAAGTCTACCTGGGAAAGTTATAATTGTAATTCATTACTTGTAAAGAAATTTTTCAAAAACGAATTACAGTACAGTGTTTTTAAACTCGTTTGTGTACTTGTACGAATCGTTAAACATTAAAAGTTTTTTCTCATTCATATTCATTCATGGCTTTATGAGTTTGGTGCCATTTGGCAGGTACTTCATTTATAAATACAACACGGTAATATCATAAGCTTGTTCTTTTTTCATGCAGTCACATGTAAAATACAATTTGATTTCTGGAAACAAGTATTTTTATACCGTCTGTCATAGGATCGCAGGATGCAATTTGCAGAAATTATGACGGAAAGAACTGAAGATGATCAAAGTTTTGTAAGAAACATTGTTTTTTTCAGACGAAGCTAAATGGTTCTGTAAACACACATAACTATAGATAGTGGCACCCCGTAAATTCCCATGTCAACATGGAAATTCATAAACAACACATAAGTATCGGCACCCTCCGCACCACACAAGTTTAATTTATTATATAATAATATAATAAAAATAAAAAGTCCGGGACGGCCGTTTCGAGGACACGAATGGTCCTCATCATCAACCGGTGACCGAATGAAGTGAGAAAAAACTTTTTCTAAAACTAAACATGCATGTACTATCCCTACTTCTTAGAACGGATATCCTTTACAAGTTCCTATTTCTACCTCCTGCACGCCTTGAAGCTACGACGTGCGAAAAATAACATGCATGAACTATCCCTTCTTCCGAGAAGAAATATTGTATTTTACAAGTGCCTAATTCTACCCTCTACGCGTCTTAAACTACGACATGCGAAAAACACGGCCAGATGGACGGGAAGATCTCTTTTATGACCCAAAATATAAACGAGTGCCAGCCTACTGCAAAA
>LR736884.1:2661133-2883330 GCA_902654985.2 Oryctes borbonicus | reverse complement strand
TTTTGCAGTAGGCTGGCACTCGTTTATATTTTGGGTCATAAAAGAGACCTTCCCGTCCATCTGGCCGTGTTTTTCGAATGTCGTAGTTTAAGACGCGTAAAGAGTAGAATTAGGCACTTGTAAAATACAATATTTCTTCTCGGAAGAAGGGATAGTTCGTGCATGTTATTTTTCGCACGTCGTAGCTTCAAGGCGTGCAGGGGGTAGAAATAGGCACTTGTAAAGGATATCTGTTCTAAGAAGTAGGGATAGTACATGCGTTTAGTTTTAGAAAAAGTTTTTTCTCACTTCATTCGGTCACCGGTTGATGATGAGGACCATTCGTGTCCTCGAAACGGCCGTCCCGGACTTTTTATTTTTATTATATTATTATATAATAAATTAAACTTGTGTGGTGCGGAGGGTGCCGATACTTATGTGTTGTTTACAATACTACGCCACAGTCCTTGCTATCATTATGGAAATTCATACGCAATTTCCAGAAAAGTTAACGTTTGGTGTGGGATATTGAACGCAAATATCATCGGCCTGTTCTTTATACACGGCAGGTTACTTGGAATTATTACAAAATCAGATTGTATCCAAAAATAATAGAAATTAAACAAAATCCAATAAATCCACGATGATGTCTAGTATCAACAGAATGGTGCTCCACCGCATTTCGGTCAGTAAGTTTTACATTCTTAAATCACAATTTCCCAGGACAATGGATTGCATGGAGGGTCCGATTGAATTGCCTCCTAGGTCTCCAGGCATGACTCCCATGAACATTTCTTCCGGGGATATTTGCAAAATGTTGCGTATCGTAACATTATATGAATTAGAACAGAGATTACAAACGTTACTCCGGCACATCTGCAGAATGCACTGGGCGCCTTTGTTGATAGACTTAGATATTGTCAAAAAATGAGTGGACAGTAATTTGAGCATGTGATTTTCTTCAATTAAGTAACTCAATTTTCAATTATTCGCTCCATTCACTTGCAGTATTCTATCCACTTTTATAATCATCTCCTAAATGATACCAAACTAAACCCAGGTTGCCATTTAAAAAAGTTCAAGATGGCTGCCTCTAACAAACAGAAGTCGCACAAAACAAATGAAACTCATATCAAAATATGGATATTTATGTGTAATTTTACCCTACCAAACGTTAAATCTAAATGTGTAACCGCTTCTACATAATCACATTTAGTGCAATACTATTTACGCACTCTATATGCATTCCATGAAAAAGTCAACCTGAACGGACTAACAAAAATACTACGTTGTAATTATTATTAACAAATCTTGTTGTTGGGTGTCTACTTCGAAGTATTAAATTAAATAAACTGTTTGAAGATAATCTTGTATAAACAACTAATGCTTTACTCCGACAATGCAAACATGAAAAAAACTTTATCAACCACACCACACGGATTATTTTGAAAGTTCGAGTTGAAATTTGATATTTTATCAAGCATTCAAAGATAATACTTCCGTTGGTTAAAAAGCTTGTTCGCTAATTAGATGAAGATGCACCTCGACACAGGAACGTAACAAAAAAAATAAAACTCCAACGGTTTTAACTGTCGCTGTACGTAACGCATGTAAAAATGTATATAACAGTTTCAAAATACATTCCTAAAAGATTCAATGATAATATAAATGGCTGTTTATTATGTACAGAATGTTGTCTGCTTCTAAAAAAATCTTTAAGTTAATAGACTGATTTTGTTTATACCTTTTGCATGCACATTTCTCGTGACAGAATAGGGAAGGTCATAGCGGTCCCCTATCTTTGTGTATTTTGTTGTACGTTTTACGTTCTACCAGAATCAGTTTTTTCTTAATTTTAATTTAATTTAATCATTTTTTTCTGTTTAATTCTCTACCGAAATTGTCTTGTTCTTTCTTCTTGGTATGGTAGTACATATTAGTTATCCTTCTCTATTCATAAAGAGAAGGAAAAGTGAGAGACACTTTTCCAACTACTTCCAAGGCGCATCCATACAAGCAATTTTCAAATTAATATTTTATTCGATTATAATGCAGACAAGATTATTTTGTACGCTTAAAAATATTAATAGAAGCTTAAAAAATAATGAAACCAAAATAATTGTAAGGAAACATGAGTAAAACTATTTTTTAAGTGCGGTGACGGTCCAGTGGGGTATATAACCTTTTAAATCTTTTAGTGTGTAAGTTGTGTGTGTAAAGTGTTCCATGGCCTTGTTACCATCACCTCCTCCCCGTAAAGAGTGGAGCGCAACTAATTGTAGCCCAACTACTAATGCTGACTCGGGAGTGTACCGGACCCGCCAAGAAAATTTGTTGATTTTAGCGGGACACGAACACACTCCAACTCTACCCAGTCAAGGGCAGACCTTCTTGCCACTGGGCCAATGACCCCGATTTCCCTTTTTTTAAGTAATGCCAGTACTATACGTTGTTCCCTAAATTGTGAACAAAGAAAATAATCGCCCAAACAATATGTTAATATTTTAAAGCACCAATCTAAATAAATTTTATTTCAAATTAATATGGGCTCTACTGTAGTTCATCCTATCCTTAAAACTTATTTTTTCATAATATACACAATTACTGAAATATTAATCTCATACTGTAATTATTTTACCTCTACATAAAATTCGAGTTTGAAAGTTCTAACCAAAGAAAATGGCGCCAGGGTCACCGATTATGTCTGAAAAAGATCAAAGGTTCCGACAAGAGCATCACTTCTGGTTGTTTCACTATTTTGTGATACCATATAATAAGAATACACAAGATTTTGATACATGTGGTTATTACAATAGTCGCGTTCGTCGCATTTTCAGCTCAGGTGACCCATACATACTCTGTCATTTCTTAACATAAACACACCCAAAAACATAACCTACTCTACCAATTAGGATTTCAAGAAAGCTGTAAAACTCTCTTTGAATATGGTTGCTGGATAACCCCCTGCTCTTTGGTATAATAATTAAACAACATATAATACCTATCAAAGAAACCTTTGGAAAATCTTCAACTGTATATTCCAGATCTTTACTAGTTAATGTAAATGGAACTGTATTATTGAAAATAGTTATTTTGTCTTTATATTCCACCGTTAATTTTGTTAAATAATTCATTTTATATTATATCACTTAAATCGAAGAAGCAAACAGATTCACGTTAATATACAACTGGTTACTGGAGGCTTCCTGTCATTCAGCAGCCATATTTAAGGGAAAAGGCCACGTGTCTCTGGCATTCTAATTTGAGCGCTACCAAACTAAGCGAAAACAAGTCGCTACTTAAAATGGTGAATGCTCACATAACGCAACGGTAGCGATCCGGAAAAATTCAAGGTTCATCACATTAAGTGAGCGACATGAAATCGATACTAGGTGATGAACGTGACCATTATTATCTGGGAAATAATTATGCCAACGAAAATTCATTTTCTATAGAATACAATTCTTTTTATCTGATGCCAGAGGCATCTGATGAAGCAAAAATCATAATTCAAAGAATAATTTGTAAAATGCGCTGGATGTTTATGGAATTAATATCAAGATGTAGATAAAATATACAGACTACCTGTTCGAACCTTTTACGGACCTGAAAAGCACATGCTTTCAACAAGGATTCGTACCAAACATGGAAATATCCAATGTTGTAGTCATGTATAAATTCGGTGATCTCAGCAAATATAGACCTACTTCAGTCTTGCCAGTACTTTCAAAACTGCTCGAGGATGCCCTCCTGTCACATTTTGTATCCTTACAAAAACACAACATATTTCCCCACGACCATTTTGGTTTTCACACGGGCCGATCTACGATGGACGTTATCATGACAGCTTTAAACCTCGTTTGGGACTCCCTAGGAGACGAAGAAGATCCTATGATGCTGATGCGACCAGTCCAAGGCGTTCAGTTGCGCACAGTGTAATATTCTCCCTCAAAATATAGAATGTTATCCATATCTTGTAATTGCTACGTTCCTATGTTGAAAACCAAACAGATGGGGTATCAAGCGAATTGAAGAACATCAAACATGGAGTAGCCCATGGATATTTTTAATTATTATTAATTACATCGACAGCAGACAAGTTAAGCCAACAGAAAAACTAACTTAAAAAATTGAAAATGTTGTAAATTAGTGGCCTATGATGTTTTCTCATCGCACCCCTAAATTCTTAAGTTGCGTTTATACATGCATTACACTTGTGCTGTCAATGGTCACGGCAGCCGTATTTACACGCCAGTGGAAGTAGTTTAGACAATTTCTTTTACAAATAGCAATTTTTATTAATTTTGTTTCAAATAGTGAAACATCTTCTATACGATTTCTATAGCATCAAATAAGAAGTACCATCTGATGAGAAGACGTGCCAAGCATTTATTTATATTCAAAAGTGAACATAAAACCAAAATAATCATCGAAATTTCTCTAAGAATTCTTCGAATAACGAGTCTAAAAAACTGCAACCACTACCGATAATTATTAATGAAGGCGTCATCTAGTGACTGAAGATTTGGGCATGAACAGGTTGACCGCACGTTGAATGTATGCTCATTCAGTTCTAAAAACGCATTCGAATGAACATCTCCAAAGCCCTGTTGAAGTAGATTATGCAAAATAGATCCGAGTTCTGGCTTAGCTTACTAACGGTGTATGAAACTTGGATGTTTCGTATACTCCTGAAGCCAAGACACAATAGAAACAGTGGAGTGAAGAGGGCGAATCAGCTCCGAAAAAGTGAAGACTGTTCCATCGGCCGGGAAGGTGATGGCAGCTGTTTTTTTGTAGATAGTCATGGAGTTTTATTAATCGATTATCTTAAAAATGAAAAACAAATAACAGGGACATACTACGCATCATTACTTGACAAGCCGAAGGCAGAAAGAAAGAGAAAGCTTTGCTCCACTAAGGCAATTCTGACACTTGTGCGATGGTCAGCATGGCAAAAATTCACGAAGCTTTAATTTGATCGTCCATCCACCCTATTCTCTACATCTGGTTTCTAGCGACATTTTTTTTTGTTTCCTAGGCGCAAAGTTTCACTCGAACGATAAAAATTTTCATCGAATGAGGAGACCACCACATTCGTAAATGCCAACTTTGCAGAACAAGATGCCAACTACTATTTAGACGGGAGCAACGCTAGGAAAAGTGTGTAGACTTACAACGAGACTACGTTTTATTAGAAAAGAACCTCTGTGCTATGATAATATTTAGTAATTAAAAAAACAAATAAAAACAGTTCGGACGTTTTTTTTTTTTAGGATTTATTGTTTTCAGTTACTGTATTTGCAAAGATTCCGTGCCCGGTATTGCCCTATTAATACGGCGAAGTAGCCCATTATCCCTCGATATTTAAAAAATTCTTGAAAATTTTAACTAACCATATTATCCAGGTTCTGTTATCGTTTCTGCAAGCCAATCATTAATTACTAATTTCTTGAGTCCTGGAAAATGAATTTTGAAATATAACAAAATGTCCGGAAAATTCAAAAATAAAATTTTGAAATTAAGTTAATAAGTCTGTTGAATATATGTAAAATGTGTATTTTCATAAGGCACACTTACTACTAGTTATGACGTCCTCCAATGGATTAGGAGCGGCCGCATTATTAGGAACTATATCCATTCTGTCATGCGGCCTTCTTGCCCTCGTTTGTGGCGCGGAAGGAGTTGAATCTCCTGGAGTTGCTGCGTGAGACCCGTATCGAGTTCCAGATCTACCACTTTCTTCGCCGTGACCACCACGTTGACCACCTGAAAACGCACATATATATAATTGTACAAATTGTAAACATGCATTTTTAAGTTCTTCAACCCTGATAGAACTATACACAATTTCTCAGCTATAACAATGTTTAAAAATACCAGATGTAACGAAAGGAAAAAAAAAAAAAAAAAAAAAAAATCCGCAGCAAAACATCTCGTACACCAAACCAGTTGCTAATGAGAGTAAATGACCAAGCGGAGTAAAATTAATATACAGGGGGAGTCAATATTCACTACCCAGCCCTCGTATATGTATTATATCATTAAAAATAAGACAAAAATTAAGAACACTAAAATCGTAAAAGCGAAACCGTTGTCAAAAAAAAATTAAATTAAAAATTAACAAACGATTCGATTACCGCAGTATAGCGGTATCGACTTATATCATTTATTGACTGTCGAAAGCTTTGAACGCCAGTTGATCTCGAAAACTTATATGACAGCAGGAGGAAGTATAGCAGGAATTTGAGAATAATATTACCACACATTTTTTGTCAAAAAATAAGCGTCACACCCAATCCTCTGTTCATATGTCTTCGAAGATCACCCACAGTCAAATGCACCTGGCAGATGATCTGTTGAGTGTAAATTTTTGAACATGGGCATTACACCAAATTCGAAGCAATCCTGACTGTTTTCCATATTGTTTTGTTTACCGATGAAGCGCATTTCAACCAACAAGAAGTTCTAAATCACCACAACCTTCATTACTGGCACTATGAGAATCGTCATATTTTACCTCGGTGGAATCAGCAAAGACGTTGGCCTGTCAATGTTTAGGTATTTTGAAGAAAAGATCCATAGTTCAATATTTTTTCCAAAAATACGGAATAGTCAAAATTAGGGTAATTTTTACGAGAACATTTCGCCAGGTCTGTTAGAAGATTCCTTTACAACGCATAACCATGTTTTTTCAAAACAGTGGAGCGCCTATACATGCTACATTACAAATGGGAAAAATTTCGAATCGCTATTTTTTTCTTTTTTTAATAAATTGATTTCTCGGGGTGCACAATAATGTGGCCACCTCCATCTCTCCGAACTTAACATACAAAAAAGAAAAGATTTTCTGTGGGATGACGTTACTACCCGGATACACGTAGGAATAGTAGAAATAAATGAGGATAACGTCAATTTTGTACCCAGGAACTTCGACCGTGGATTACATAAGTGTATTAACGAAAATGGCAACAATTATGAGGGTTAGCTAAAGAATTGGATGTTTTGTTTCCGTTTCGCTCGACTCGAACTTTTTATTATTTTAATATTACATTTTTTTTTTGTATTTGGATTTATTAAGAATAAAGAACAATTTTTAAAATGTTGACTTTTAGTTTTAATTTTGCCAAAAAACAATTTCGAGGTTTTAGTATTCTCTGTTTTTGTTTGCTTCTATCTTTATTTGTACTTTTGTGTTCATTTCCCATGTTTCCGATCCGTGTAATAGTAAAGTTGGCCCTAGGACAGTTTTATATACTCCTATTTATTCTTGTATTGAAGCTTCTTTCGATTTTAATATATCATACAGTCCGCTAGTACATTTTTTTATTACACTGTTACTTTTCGTTATCCTTAGATCTATCTCTGTTTCTTCGTCGTCTATTAATGTTCCTAAGTACATAAAGCTGTCTACTCCCCTTAAATTCGATATTTGGTCCTCTTATTATGATTATATTTACGTGTACGTGTGTACGTTTCTTCCTAACCACACTTATTAGTTGTTGGGTTGCATCTATTTAATTCTTTCCTTCTAGTAATCATCTACATCATCTGCGTACAGTAGGCTAGACAGTGGCGAGTTTTCGTGAATATTGTTCCTTTTGTATTGATTCCACTGTCACATATTACATCTTCCAAATTCACATTAAATAATAGCACAGAGTTGACAAAGGGTCCCCTTGTCTCAGTCCGGTGTTTACTTCAAATTCTATAGATGTGTTTTTATTTACTTTGACTGCACACATGTTCCTTTGTAGTGTCAAATTTGCAGCTTTTCCAGGGTCTTAATTACTTCTCTCCTATTCACAGTGTTGTATGCTTTTTTGAAGTCCACAAACAGCATGTGTGCAGGTATTTCATGCTAGCAACGTGATGTTTTAATGTAAAAAATTGATCCGTTGCAGACCTGTCTTTCCGAAACACTGGTTGATAGTCTCCGATTCGTTTTTCTATTTTTAATTCTATTTTACTTTTAATCTATACAGATAGTATTTTGTAAGCGACATCTAGCAAAGCAATCCCTCTGCAAATGGTACAGTCAGTTTTTTTATCGCCCTTTTTTGTATATAGGCAACATGAAGTAAAATTAATATCGCAATATAATGATACTCTGTTAAATAGACGACACATAAAAACAATTATCGGAGAATTTTCGATGCTCTTAACTAGCGTGCGATAGATACAAGGTAGGAGGTTTGTGGAACATTGTAGAACAAGAAATTAAAAGTAAACTAACAAACACGGGAATCAATTTTATTGTGAGCTCTATTCTAGATAAATTTGATAAGTTATAGTTGCCGTCTAACCTCGACTGAAAGGACGAAGCAACCGTTGTTGATCATCAAGATAAAAGTAACAAGCGGAAACTTATGAACTTTCTCCATACATTTTATAAAGATACTGTGATTATTTTCTCTTAAAAAGTTCTTAATTTGGCGAGTAATGCCGTAGTGCCAGAATAGTCTCTAAGATTTAGAATATCCCACATATTTGTTTATCCACGGACGAACACCTTTATAGGTGCTGCCACCCAACATATTTTTACATTTTCGAACAAATTAATGGGTATCTAGTTTCATATTATTTAATAGTAATCCTCGCGCAGATGCTTATTGTTATGCTAGGGTTAAAATTTACTCTGACTGCTATTAAGGAATATGAAACCAAAGATCTTTCACGATATTTGTTAACAGCCAAAGGACGCCATCACTTATAATTTCGATCCAAGTAAAAGTAAATCACAAAAATACTCAATTAATATAGAGTTTTCTGTAGCTTGGTAAAGATATTGGCAATTATTGTTGAAAATTCTTATTTGCTACTACTTATTTACTGTAAGCTATCAAATGGTGTTATATTTTGCGTTTATTTCAATTAAAAGTCAGTTATTTTTACAACGAAACCGTACCGAAACCCTTGAGTAAGCAATCGTGGAAAAACACATCTTCAGGCCGTACTGGAAAGATAAACAAGAGAGGACAATTTTCGCTTAAAAAACTAATTAACAAAATTAAGTGATAGTGAATCGTTTTTACGACTGAATATATTCAAATTAAAATATATGATAATTTTAAAACTTCGAAGACAAGATGTCCAGATGTAAAGTATAACATTTTTTTTAACGAATAGGTTCTTTAAACATTTTTTCTGATTACGGTCACGATAATTGGAAATATAAAACAATTAAAAATGTAAAAGATGGCAGACCAATCACACGAACACAAGTTAAAAGGGATAAACTTTATTTTTTGTCGATGGTATTGTCGAAAGACCCAAAAAAAAATGTGTACAGAGACATCTGTAGAGACATAACAGAAGACAAAGTTAGTAAATATCTATCTAACAAACAAGTAATAGACAGGCTTAAGGTAATAACTAATCAAATAATTTTATTTAATTAATTATTAACTTGATATATTTTAATTGTTATTTTAGTATTTCTAAATTTACACATATAACTTCTCCAAACTAATTGTTTTTATGAATCATAAAAAATTCTTTTTTTTTCTACTAGTAGTCGAAAAAATAATTCACCTACTTAATTTTATTAATAGGTTTTTAAGTCAAATAATTGAATTTGTTTTCTCTTGTTTTCTTTCTAGTACGACTTAAAGATGTGTCTTGTACACGAAACCGGTTTTAATAGAAAATAGTGTGGACAATGGACCGACTTATTTTTACATTTCCTTGAGACTTTTTTGTTCATCTTGAGGAGAACTATAAGCGGGCAAAATATCCGATCAGTTTTTTTTAATACTTTGTATATATTTTTAGAAAAGAAAAACACTCTGAAGTTTCTGAAATGTCCTCTCAAAAAACAAATTTCTCGTTGTGGTAGTACATCTGTATGGTATTTAAACAATATTGGTTTTCAATACAAGAAAGGTGATCCTAAAGATTCCTTATTATTCCGCATATTATATTGAAACGTGTTGATATAAATCCTGGAAAAATAGCAATACACGATTCATCCAAAACAACAAAAGTTGGTGGAAAAAAGTATATCGTGTCACTTGCTAGAATTACTGATAAATTTGTACCTGAGGCCGAGTAGATATTTTCGACAAACAGTATAAGGTTAGATTATTGTGGCGATGTTTATATGGATAATTTCTTAAGTTGGTTTGAAACTCAACTAGTTAGTAGAAATTTGGAGAAGCTTTCCACTACTGTAATGGACAATGCTACGCTACATAGCACTGCCAGAAATAAAAATCCTACATCAAAATCTACCAAATTTTAAATTGAGCACTATCATTGATAATATAATTACTAAACTCAATACAGTACTATACGGGATATTCGTTTAAGGATAGGAAGGCTGGTAAGTCCTAGCGATTAAAAAAAAATAACGATAAAAGCGACAGACAGAATATCATTAAAAATTCCTTTCATTAAACATTTCCAAAATTTACTGATGGAGGGCGCAACTAATGTAAGAAAAATAATTTTCTGAAAAATTCAAATGGAACGGTGGGTTAATGTTACCGCCAATACATGTCTTACGTGATGAATGAAAATTTTGATAAGATTAAGAAACATCAACACATATGCGTTCATATTTGACAATCATCTTCGCCTGGAGTCGTAAAGTGTACTTCTCTCAACAAGGATTTTGGCAACATGGTTACGATGTCATGATATTGAAGGGCACATATCCCTCGTCTGTTAACGTAAAAGACCTATACATACTAATACATACGTAAACATCCAAAAGTCTTAAAATGTATTACAAAGAGGCATCTATAAAGATGTTCGCTCATTGATAGACAAATATACAGGATGTCCTAAATCTTGAGAAAACCATTGTAGCAAACAGCAAACAAGCAATGAATTTTAACCTTCGCGCAACTTATTAACTTTAGCTGTGATCATCAAATGCGATTACATATATTGAAAAAATAAAAGTACGAAAACGTATTAATCATAACAATCATCACTACGTTATCCGATCATGTGTTAAGCTTACATCCTTTGTATATTGTACATTAATAGCGGTGAGTAACATATTAATTTAAATGATCTTAGATAAATAGTGTCACTTACCAAATTTAAGCATATTCCAATCAAATACGTAATCATACGTAAAGCCTTGTCGGTGAAACAGTGTTCTAAACAGTTGTCTCAAGTAACTGTAGTCAGGTCGTTCCTCGAAACGCAATTGCCGGCAATAATTTAGGTACGTGGGAAATTCTACAGGATAACCCTAATTAAAAGATATTTTTAATAAGGGGCAGTAAGAAATATTACAGCATGTAGATGTTAACCTAAAAGACACCAACCTTACATAACTCTTCTATAGGTGTCGACATCTTCTTCTCCGAAATTCTTTCATATTTCTGTCTTTTCGTGGCCGCCTTCAAGCCCTGCCAAGGCAAGGAACCTCTATTGAAATACATTAAAACGTAGCCAAGAGATTCTAAATCGTCTCTTCTAGACTGTTCAATTCCTAAATGTGTGTTTATGCTGGCATATCTGGCGGTACCTATAAAAATCATCAAGTATAGAAATAAAACGCATTTATAACAAATCCAATTTTTAAGTAGCAAAAAGGGATCTTCAGAAAACTAATATAAGTGCTCTTAATAACCTCGCTTAGAAACAGTGCAGAAGTAATATCATGAATAAATAAAGCATAAAAATAAAAATTGTATGTGTGCAGTTTTAGAGATCTAATAAAAAGTAAATAAACCTAAACGAAAATATTCTAAGAATACTGTTGGGAGGTAATATTTTTTACTAATGGTCACCTGTACAGTAGCTTCTAAAATGAAATTTATGAACTATAAATTCTTTTCCTCTTATGATTTCTTAAATTGAGGAAACATGAAACCTTAAATGAATTCAGTCGAATGAAAATGTTCGATTTACTCAACTTTAGGTAGGGGCCCCAAAGCTCCAAAACTCTTTTTATGGCAACAACGCTCGATGTGCAAACACTTTTTTTTTAAGGTTATCGCGCACTAGCCTGTCAGCACAGTGCGCCGCGTCAAAAAACAGATGGTATTAAAACAATGCAAATGAATATACAAGCGTTCATTATTTCGGCACCACATGACCCGCCGCGAATGTAGCTGGAATGGATTGCCGGTTTTCTCACCGGTAAACAACGTGCTATGCTGGTTAAAGGTTGATTCTCATTATACGTTCCGTCTCCGTTCCATACCAGTTCTGTTCCGTTTACGTAAATTAGCTGCAAATCAACGACATATGCACACCTTCCGTTCCGTTTACGTACCGTTTCTAATCAGTTCCATTCCGTAGTCTTACAAATGAATTTTTTGTCGGATAGGCTGAAACATGTCGGAAACGGTATTGACAGTAGAAACATGATTACATTTTAGCCTCTTATTTTATACAAACAATAAATGACGAGAAGTTAATGAAATGTCGAAAAAACATACGGGCCTTTATGATTTAGAAAATTATGATGTATAAATCAATATATATCAAAATATAGTAACAATCACTTTTTATAATTAAAAAAAATGAGAGCTAGAATTAGCTAGAACTTGTATCACTACGTGCTTTCGTCAGGAGCTCCCAAACAACTAAATTCCAAATACTGAAAAATTTGTGAAATTTATATTTCGATAAGCGGAAATATTGGTAAAATTTGGCATCTTTCATCAGTTCTCTAAATAGTGTCGTATATTCTCCATCAGTACAGTGCAGTCTCGATAACGTGAACGTCCCATAACGTGAACATCCCTAAACGTGAACAGCCAAATTGATATGCGTATTCCAAAACGTGAATGTCAAGAACACTTTGCCTCTATAACGTGAACATAAATGAAATTTCGTCGTGTTTCTTGTGTCGGTAACTTTAGCTTTTTGTATTAGGCCGCCAACTATGCGGCGATCCTTTTGTCGGTAAATTACCTTTGTATGTATTAGCCCGCCATTACATCGGAAGAAATATTGTGTACATATTCAGCGTTAGTCGGTGTTTATGCGCCAACCGATACGCAAGCATGATGGCTACTAAGAAGGTGAACTATTTAACATTAGAGAAAAAAGCCCAACTCTTATCCGATGTTAGTAAAGGTTTCGGAGTTACCTGTTTATCAAAAAAGTATGGAATAGCGAAATCTACAGTGTGTGCGATTAAGAACAAAAAGGCCCAGATTACTTCAACAGTTGCCATGACATTTTCTGGAGCGTCTAAACGAAAATCTCTTAGACCCTCAGAGTACCCAAAAATGGAAAAGGCCTTATACAGATGGTTTTTACGACAACGAGAGAGGAATGCCCCAATAAGTGGTACAATTTTGAAAGAGAAAGCCAAATATTTTCATAGAGAATTGTATGGAGATCAGTCTACTTTTTCTGCTAGCTCAGGGTGGCTACAAAAATTTAAGAAAAGATTTGGCATACGATTTTTGACAATAACTGGCGAAAAACTATCTTCTCAACCAGAGCTGGTTTCGCCATTTTTACAAAAACTTGCAGCAAAAATTAAGGACTTAAACTTAGACTACAATCAGGTCTACAACGCTGATGAAACTGGCTTGTACTGGAAACTTTTGCCAGGAAAGACCTACGTATCCGCTGCAGAAAAAACTGCCCCGGGAAGAAAAACAGCCAAAGAAAGAATTACGTTTCTAGCATGTACAAATGCGACTGGTTTGCATAAATTGACTCCTTTGGTAATAGGAAAAGCTAAAAATCCGCGAAGTTTTAAGAATTCTTACATTCCTGTACATTACAAACACTCACAGTCTGCATGGATGACAGCCGGAATTTTTAAGGAATGGTTCAATGAAATGTTTGCTCCTGAGGTGAGTTTATTACATTATGCGTGCCATAAGTTTTAAAAACTAAAACTTTGAATTGTAATAATTTTAGGTGAGAAAGTTTCTTAGAAAGCAAGGTCTACCAGAGAAAGCACTTCTTTTGTTGGATAATGCCCCTAGTCATCCCCCGGAAGAGCAACTTTTATCTGATGATGGTCTAATTCATGTTATGTATATGCCTCCCAATGTCACACCTTTAATTCAACCTATGGACCAAAACGTAATAAGGTTGGCCAAACTACATTATCGTTCTATGTTTTTGGCAATGGTTGTAGCTAATAAATCAAATGATATTAATGTCGTTATCAAGCAGTACAACCTTCGGGATGCAATTTTAAACTTATCACGAGCGTGGAATAAACTAGAACCACCAATAATTAAAATGTGTTGGAAAAATATTTTGGAAAGCCAGCACGAGGACGATCCCGAAGATAACATACCCCTGGCAACACTTCGTCAAGAATTGTTAAATCTGAATAGCGTTGTAGAGACTAACCTTAATTTGCTAAAGGAAATTGATTCAATGCACGACTTCCACTCTGCGGATATCGAAGAATGGAATAAAGACAACATCGACGAACGTGATGAAAATTGTACTACAATAGATCATTCTGATGATTCTGTAATCGAATGTGTCACAGATCAGAATGAAGGATTGTCTAAGGATATATACAAAATCAGCCACGTAGAAGCAATTCGTATATTTAACAGAGGTTTGGAATGGGCTGAGCAAAATAATGCCGACATCGAGGATATCCAGTCCCTACAAAAATTACGTGAACATGCTACTATACTTTCAACTAGACAACGTTTGCGTCAAACAAAATTAGATTACTTTCTAAAGAAGAATAAATTAGACTTGTTTATTTGATGTGTTCCTTTTTTAAATAAAGTATGTTTTAAGCGAAACACACATTTAAGTTAGTTTTAATGCCACCTTTGTTTGTGATTGACTTTATCCAGTAACATGAACTTCTCGAATATATGAACACGGTCGTCTATAATTAGTTCACGTTATCGAGACTGCACTGTACTTCTTTTCTTTAACATATTGTATACTCAAAAACATTGTTTTTTTCTTTTTAATCTAGCTTCTTTATCTAATATAACGACAGGCAAGATCAAGATTTCATCACACCATATTTTGTCACCTCAAGTTCGGAAAGTGTGTGCATGATGGATGTTTATTAACAATTTAAATGAACTTATACGTAATGATTACGGAACGTATAGTGAGAATCAACGTATATTTTACATAAACGGAACGGAACTAGTATGAAACGGAAATGGGATATAGAGTGAGAATCAACCTTTAGCGGCGCGTTGCCATCAACTTGCCCTCACCTATAGGGTGCATATCCGCTCTGCACTTATTCAGAGTTCAGAGAGGACAGTCTAAAATACTGGATAAATTTCTTCTCATCTTCCATCATATCGTTAAGTGATGAAATTCTTCAAATTTTTCTCTCTTCTGACTAATGGGGTGGATCCACATATTCCTTTTCTTTTTCTTCTTCTGTTAGTAATGTGGCCACTACTCTAACTTTCTCATTATCAGAACTACCACTTACGAACGAAGTGAATTTTCCACTGCTGGATGTTAGTTAAAAAAATCTGCGTTCCCGGCAAATGACCAGTCAGTTGCCACCGTAAAAGTGGACGACCTTACTATCCGTCGGCGTTAGGCGATGGACGGCATCGGGTTGTACCGTGACGAGCTAATGTGCGATAACCTTAACTGTACATAAGGAAGGATGCATGTATTAAAAGTTATTTCATATGTGTATATTTTGGAGAAACCTATCTGACATGTAAACACGTAGAAACAATAAGAGAACAGTAAATTACATTTTGAACTCAAACATGGATTCTAAAACACGAACCACATGTCCTAAATAAATGAAACTCAAAATAATAATTCTCAAACAAATCACATTTAAATATCAAAATTCCTTGTATGGAAACCGCTATTATCTATGCAGTCGAATTAAAATGTGTTGACTCATCCTATTAATTGCGTAATAAGAAAACAAGTGGTAATGAACTCTATTTGAATACTTAATGAAAATCTATATGATGCATTAAAACAATAAAGGACGGTATTCACAAATGAGGTGCATAACAAAACAATAACACGGTACATTTCGTAAATAAATGTCGGGACACCAGGCATTTTTAAATGTAAATATGCAAAAATATTTACGAAAACACATGTAGGTTAAACATACTTGTAAACAAAACAGTAAGGATTTATTGAAATGAGATAATCAAATAAATAGAGTAATTGAAAATCTAAACAAAGTTTATAATATAAATATATAAACAGAATCTATATGCCTATCTACGTTTTAAATTTACCTTTTTTTTTTAATCAATAACAGCAAATATTATCTTTATTACAGCTATTATACGAGGTTATTAAAGGGATATTTAGGATTATAAACATTTACAAGTTGATTCAGTGAACTTGTGCAGTGTGACTCATGTTGAAAGCACTTTACATTGTCTTAATTTGCTTCCATTTTCTTTAAATCTACAACTATTAATTCCATTATACCTATATTGCTCACCTGTTAAATTTTTGTTTTCCCGATACGGTATGTGCTGATGCGACCTACCATCGCGGTACTTTTTAGCTAATCCAAAATCGATGATATACACTAAATTACCCTTTTTGCCGAGCCCCATCAGGAAATTATCCGGTTTTATGTCTCTGTGAATGAAATTCCTAGAGTGTATAAAATCTGTGCGCGAAATTAATTGATCGGCTAGCAGTAAGACGGTCTTCAGCGAGAAGCGCCTCGAGCAAAAATTAAAAAGATCTTCCAGGGAAGGTCCCAGTAATTCCATCACCATTACGTTGTAATCACCTTCCGAACCGCACCATTTTATCTGTGGTATACCAACTGAAACCAGATATAAAAACTCGTATAAAACACTTTGCTCTAGCACCAATTTAGACATACAACAATGACTCATAGGTATCAAAAACTCTTTAAGTCGCTTAAGGTAAAAATGAAGAGCTTTTCAAATTTCTATTTTTAAACATGTAAACCGTTATACTTTGGTTATTGCACATTTGAATTTACTGCAAGTTGTGAATTTAACAGAAAAACCAAATCAATTCTTGTATACAGGATATGTACATAAGAACAAATAACAGGTAAAACAATACAAAAATACTTAACTATAACAAATTTCAAATAAAAAGAAATAACATATTATATGTCATCTTAACGTTCTTTTTCCCCCTCTATAAAATTATAGGGATTATTATGAAATTCAGTATTTGTAGGTAACTAGTTTCGATTTAACCAGATATATCGTTCTTCTTCTACTTTGACATTTTAAATGAAACACCCTGTACATTTTTTCATAATCTGATACAGCACGATATTCCAATTTCTAAAATGTACATTGTCTACACTTCCATGATTTTTCACAAAAATACAATCGAAATCTCGGTTGCTGGATGAAATACAAGGAAGACGACCATGAAACGAAAGTTGTAGCTCTCAATTAATCACATTTTCATACTTGCGCATTACATTGTTTAAAATGGCCCAAGTGACATTTTATGATGAATGGCTAGGGAAACAGACGACGAACTTACCCCGAAATGAGTGATTTATTTAACCATCCACATTCAAATTGACAACCAATAACGCGATCTTTAGTTTGCATAACATTATTTAAGAAAATATAAGTTGAGCAGAACAATCCGTAATTTATACAAAACAGGACGACGAAAAGGTACAACAGATTATAATATAGCCCAAAATGTTGCAATTTCGTTAGATGAAGTACCGAAAACGTTTACAACAATTTCCACATGTGCACAATATCAATCGACGCTCACAATCAGTAGGAAAGGTTTTAAAAAAAGAAAAAAAAACCTCTTTCTTATGACGATTTCGATAGAAGTTATAAAAGAGATTTGCCAGCGTAATACTAATTTTGCAATAGACCTGACGAGGCAACATTTTGTTTAAATGGCCTGGTTCATCGGTATAATTGTCGCAACTAATCCCAAAATAACCCACACTGGGTACAGGAAACATACACTCCCGAAAATGAAATGCCTAGGAGTGTTGAATGTAGATTTGGGATAGTATTTACAGAAACAGGAATATCAGACCTTAATTTTTGAATGGAAAAATAACAGGTGAAACCTATTTGAACCTCTTCTATACGCCAATTAACCCTGCCTTACAGGAAGAAGGGTAATTACCGGTTGCTGCATGGTTTCAGCAAAACGGGGCTCCATCCCATTATATATTAGAAATACGAATTCCCTCAAAAATTAATTGGAAAAAACTGTAATACCATTAAATGAAAATAATCAGAAAAAATCAGAAGTTACGCCACTTAATATTTTGGACAATTCGAGAGCTAAAATCATTGTAGAAGTGCGATGTATCGCCGAAGAGGGATTCCACCACAGATTAGCGTACTGGCAGATAGTCGCCAGTTTCAACATTTGATACATTAATGTTATTTATTTGCTTACAGATAGTGTAACGTTCTGCTACATAACATTGTTCTTCCGTTTCTTTTCCCGCTATGTTAATGTATTGCAATAAAAATGTAAAATACTAAACATTTAAAAAATTGGGATATTGTCCTATATCAAAAATATTCAGTCGAAAATCAGATTAAAGCACCGATAGTCCTCATAATCAGTTACCTACAAGTACTGAATTTCGTAGCAATACCTGCAAATTATTGGATATTTCCTTTACTTCTACCCATCACTGTATTTTAAGAAGAGCTTCAGGTTTCCACCATAAAAGAGACATGGAAGAAACTGGTTGCAAGCAGCTCGGAAACTATTTGATTATCAATGTCAATATAGATGTCGTAAGATAAATTTATAGTTGCATTTTAGCAGGATTCGCTCTATTACAAGAGAACGCAAAGCAGTTACATAATAGCTAGGCTAAGGACTGACTGACGAGTTACAAAAATGTCAAAGAATGACTAAAACATCATTTGCTACAATTACTTGGTCCTAAATTAACAAATTTATTTTATTTATTTTATTTGAAATCACACAAGAAGAAATACTTCTTTGAATTTTTCTTCCAACATTCTGAAAAACGAGGCCAGAGAAATTATATTGTGAAAAACACGGAACTGTTGCTCCGTGTTTTAAGCCACTTTGTAAGTTGCATGAAAATATTGCAACGCATCCAATTTAGTTGCTTCAAATGCAGGATGTGCATCACCAATGTATAATATCATTTGTTTCACAGAACCAGTTTCCTTGATGTATGGAATGCCTAACACGTGTAATGTAGCGTGCCTTTACTTTGTATAAAACTTCTATTAATCGTTAAAGATGTATGGACTATTATTATTTAATGGGTTCGGCTACGCATGCGCAATGCGCGGCTAGTAACATGTAACATGCATTGTTTATCAAGGAAGGAAAAACGGTAAACGCTCTTCTCGCTCGAGGGTTCATCAACGCTTAAAAATCACGAAAAAGACATGAACTTCAGAATAAGGAAAACCCCTCAAAAGAAGAAAGGACTACACATTCGCTCGTTGCAGATGTTCTTCACACCATGATCTTTCATCAATATAAGAACTTCACATACCTTTGAATTTTGCGATCCTAATAATACCCAACTTCTCGGGAATTTTTTCAAGAAAAACTTGTCGATCGTGTTCCGATCTCTCCCAATTCGCATTCATTTACTCTGCACAAATAACTACTACATATTATTTTGAAATTTTTGTATTGTGATTGATAAAATTATGGCCCAAATTCGAAGTACGTCCTGTGTTAGAATCACGAAGCTAATCTTCAAATTCTTAGTGAATAATCTTATGATATCTAACACTTGTCTGTTCATATCATTTGGAAGTAAGTACAGATTCAATTCGCCGTTTAATTCACGCGCTTTTTTGCTTCTACTTGCCTCTGTGTGAATTTCAATAATTACTGGATTTACGTTAGATGATAAGCTGATACGACTACATTTTCTAGCGGCACTAGCTGTCAGCTGTCTACTATTAAATTCGTTGACTAATTTGTAATTCATTCATATGCTTTAAGGCTCCAAGAATCGCCATCATTTCAGAGTTAAAAACTGACATAGATTCCATTCTATAATATATCCTGATGTTATTGTGAGAGCTATAAGATGCACATTCAAAGCATCCGTTTTTGCTAGAGCCATTTGTGTGTGTAATATACGAGTCGTTGCACTTTTCTCTTAAAAAATTGTTAAATAGGAGGATAAATACTGAGGTAGAACGCGCTATAAAATCATCGTAATACTAGGTTTTTATTGCCGAGTAAAGATAAGGGTACGGAATATTGTGTCCATTACATTTAAAGTTGGGTGGATTTATTTTTAAAGGTAGAATTAAATAGTTAGAAGCCAACTGAATAAAAAGTTTCTCGTAACTTTATTTATTCAATATTTAGAAACTAAACTGTAAAGAAAATGGTCATGAGTATGGATGCCTTGAAATATTAAACCGAATTGACAGAAAAAAAAAACCGTGAAATGGATTTTGATCTTCCCGATTCAATTGTTGGCATACACTTACAATATTAATTAGGAGTGTATTGACACAAAAAAATGCGTAGTTGCAGACATGCACTGTTGGCAGCACTGCTTTGTGCGAAGAGGACGTATCACTCTGCCATCATGGAGCAATATTTTGCAAAACTAACAATAATTTGGGAGTTCCGACAACATTACAATTTCAGACCAAGAACACTGGATGAACGAATTCTAGGCGGGATTCGGGGTTTCCCAGCTGCAATTTTAGAGAACCTCAACGGCAGATTGGCAGAGTGCCAGAGTGGATACGTAGAGGAGGATACCATCTACCTGATGTAATTTTCAGAAACTCATATTTGATATTTTAATATAATTGATAGCGATTTAGTTTCTGTCAAATTGCATTTTGTGTGTTCGAGGGTAGCGTCTTAAATTTTTTATAAAGGACCAATAGATGGCGTTATTGAAACTATATATTACCATTTTCGTAATAAGAAGGATAATACTAGGATAGGGCTGATGGAATTACCTAACATTGTCTTACCTAGATCTACATTTTTGGAGAAATATGTTAAGAATACCAGAACATAGTTTTGGGAATGTGTATGTTTAGATGAAACTTGAGTGTTTGAAAATGGAAGTGAGTGGAAGTGATCATAGCAAGACAATACGAAAGGTAGCGTGAACAGTATAAAACCTCAGGGCATACCTGGCGCTTCATTAGTTCTTTCATCGAAAATTAAAAATCTTCATTACCATGGAGAAATGAATCCAAGAAAATTTTCTACATTGGTTTGAAGAAAAATGATTATTCAATTTAAAAACCAATCAATCAATGATTCGACCCAAGAAATTCCAAATTCATCGTGGAATAAACAGGCGATAGAACAGTGATTAAATAATAACAAACTCATTTAAAAAGTGTTTGTTACATTTAGTAGCACCCAATAAACATACAAAGAAATATGTCGTAGATGAACTCGACGAAAAATATGGTCATACGGTTCTTCGCTTGCCTCTGTATCACTGTATGTTTAATTCAATAGAGCAAATTTGGGCAATAACAGACTTTTTACAATAAGCATATTGGACGTGATGGTTATGGAAGTGAAAAGTACCTGGCAATATGGAAAGAAGCACTAGAAACTATAACAATTGAAATATGGATGAACTCCATAAGTCACACTGAAAAGATTACCATCAAATGGAGGGAAAGAGAAGTTAGATTCGAGAGGGAGGAAATGCCAAGATTGATTATTACCTTTGATGATTCTTCCGAGAATAGTTTTGACTGTGAAAGTGAATAGTGAATATTTAATTTACGCCATGAAGTTGTCATAACGTATTGTTCATTAATAATGTATGTTGTTATACTTGAAATGCATAATGTTAAATATTTTGCAACATACATCGTTAAAAAAACGTAAAATTCAGATTTACATTAAAAATTAAATTAATAATGTTCATAATTTTTACACTTCTGAATTTAAAAATTGTAATATTTAGCATTTTATTCTATTTTTTTGTGTGAATTTTTATTGAGTTGATAATTATTAGTTTGTTTACAAAATCAATTTGCTATAAAAATTCAAACAATATTGTAAAATATTAAATATGTTTCTTTTTTTTCAGTTACGACATTCATTATTATTAATTGTTTGTATACCATGATATGCACGCTTAACTTTTGTACTTAAAAATAATTTATCGCAATAAACAAGGATTATCTAATTTTGTTGTATTTATTTATTTCAATTAAAGAATTTAAGTTGCATCAAATAGATACAAAATATTGAAATTTAAAGATATCAATTAAAGGATACAAATATTCAATCAATAATGAAACATTTGAGTAGTTTCCATGTAAGATGTTAATGACGAAAGTGAAATTATCTTTTTAATAAGTTTAATATAGGAATGTACAATTACGTTTATTGCTTGACATACTACATCGAAATTGAAATATTTTCAGCGTAAACTTTCAAAATCGTATCATTATAATTCATATAACATGTAATTACATTTATTGTTTGACAAAATATTACCTAGACGTTCAATGATAGATGATATCGGAATTAAAGTGTTTAACAAAACCTGTCAAAATCAGATATTTACTATTGGGGTTAGAATGTTTGTTTACATATTTATTTGTCAAGGAATAATCTGTTGTCGTAGTCGATTGATGACGTTTTCCAGAAATAATTTCACTATATCTACAATGTGTCCCCGGATTGAGTTCATAATAGGTAATGATGGACCTAAAATTTTCGAATTGGAATTTCATATTTTGGGTTTCCGCCCTGCTTGGTGTGAAACTTATTTTTAGTTTGCTTTCGATTTTTTAAAATCAAGTAGGCCTTTACAGTTGACCAAAAACTATTTTCGTTTCGGTAAAATACCTTTTCCGTTCACAGCCCGCCAAAGTGGTACTAAGAAAAGTTGTTCAGAATGAAGTTATGGCGTTATAGAAATTTTCAGAATAATCGGCCTACTTTGATAATAGAAGTTGAAAACAGGAGAAAATTCTTTATTACTTACAAATCTTAGATGAGAAAACAGGGTGAATAGAAACTTTCAAAAAAAAATTCAAAATTTTACAGTTTATTAAAAATAGAAATTAAACTACAATTTTCTATTCTAACTCTAAAATCGTTGTATACTTTCGCTATGGTCATTGGGTTAATTTCATCTACAGCATCCGTAACTTTTTGTTTTAATAAGTCGATGTTATCATGAAGAATATCATCATATGAATAAACTTAAAAAAAATTGTAATCAAACGAGTTGAATAAGCTGAACATCTGTTCTGTTGAAAATGAAAAACTTCTAATTTCACGTCATCCATGGCAGGTAAAAAATGAAAAATTTCGAGCGCATCCAAATAGAAATGTTGCTATATTAGTGCCAAAAAAAGTATGGGCCAATAACTTCATCGTACCTTATTGCACACCACAAATTAACTTTCTTGTACTGTTGACTATTAGTTACTTTGTGAAAATGTGGATTCTCATGAGACCAACATTTACAATTTTGTGAAGACACGATGCCATTAGTTGTAAAAGTTTACTCATTTGAAAAAAAAATATTTTTTTATAAAAGTATCTGTCGTTCAAGGGGAGGGTGCCGATACTTGTGTGTTGTTGAATGAACGTAGGTTTAAATGGTATAATTTTATTTTCTTTGAAAATTCTTTGTATGTGCGATTTATTTGTATATTTATTCAATGGTATAAAAAAACTTTTTCAAGAGTTTTTGGAAATCGCTCGTGAAACTCAATAACAATATGAGCATAAGATGCTTCCCCAAATCCGTAAGATTTTATTGTTCGAGAGTCAACATTTTTAATACAAAAACCTATAAAGAACAAGTAATTTGCAAATTACTGAGTGATCAATTTAGAACAAATATTTCAAGGTTTTGACGTTTATTTAAGATAATGATAGTTAATTGTTTGCTTTACTACTACGCGATTATTCGTTCATATAATACAAAAAAAAAAAACACGGGGTTAATGAAAGCGAACTGATTATTATGAAATTTTGCATATAGTGATAACTTTTCACTCTGAACAACTTTTCTTAGTAACACTTTGGCGTGCTGTGAACGAAAAATGTACTTTACCTGAAACGAAAATACTTTTTACTCAACTGTAGAGGCCTACTTGATTTTTAAAAATCGAAAGCAAACTAAAAATATGTTTCAGATCAAGCAGGGCGGAATCCCAAAATATAAAATTCCAATTCGAAAATTTTTGGTCTATCATACCTATTGTGAAATCAATCCGGGGACAGACTGTATATAACCTACAAACATGGGTGAGAAATACAAAAAAAAAACTTTGTTGTCTATCAAAGTAATTTAAATTAATTGAAAATAACGAAAAAGGGACCTTAATTAGATTTTACAAACTTTTTCTGATCGAATTTATACGGTTTGTGAGATCATATCTAGAACCTAAAAAGCTGTCACAAAAAGTAATATTGCTTCTGAATAATGCGCCTTCATACTCGAATAAAAATTCATTATAAATTGCTGAGGATCAAGATTTCGTACAGTGCTTACCACCCAAAGCTATCGCCATTTGCCTTGCAGCAGAAAGTTGGACTACCGTTAAAACCACTACTTTGACAAACCTATGGCCTGAATTAAAAGCACCTTTTTATATCTGCCTGAAACTGAGGAAGACGTAGTATTAACCAGAGTAACCTTTAAATAAAGTACAAAACGTATTTGAATTCGAAAACGTTACCCTAGAAAATCTGCAGGAGTGGTTGAACTCCAATCAAAATGAACCCAATTCTAGATGACACCCCGGCGTCATCTAGAATGCACATATTGATGATAATTCGAATATAGAATCTAAAGTCAAGGCGATTCCTGAAAACAACAAGATGAAATGACGTAGAAAATGTGTTGTCAAATTATCTGGGTCAACATAAGGATGTTGGTACTTAACTCGATAAATTCGTACCTATATGTCCCTAAATACACGATACTAGGAAGCAAACGCAAATTATAGACTTTTTAATTGAACTTTAAATTAATAGATATATAAACATTAATAAAACAAGCTGTACCTGTTTGTACCTGTACATAAAAAAATAAAACCTATGGTATTTCTCTTTTTGTGCAATTATCGGGCAATGTCATATCCGTCAATATCCCGGATAATCCTGGTTCTACTGTAATTAGCCTTCCAAAAAGACAACTACTAACAAACGAGTTCTAAAGAAAACTAAAATAAGGTTTTAACATCCTAGAATTTACCAATCATTGATATACCGCATTATTAATAAATCATCGTAAATAATTCAAACATTCTTCGCACAAAAACTGCGCAGCGATTGTGTCAAATAAACACTCGACGTAAAAATAGAATCAATTGCTAAAAAAACAGTGCACTGCGTTAAAAATTTCATGTATTTATGTATTGTATTAAAAATAAAAAGTGATAACACCAAAACAATATCTCTCGTCCGAACAACCAGTTACTCGCAATGATGGAGTGAATAATGACTTGAAATTTTCATGCAATCAATAACTTCATAGAAAATTAGTTGCCAACAATTTCAGCTGTAATACAACAATAGCGACGTATTTCAGATTCCAAGTCTTCTAATCACTTTCTCAAGAAGGAGTATTCGTTTATAACGATAAAGTCGTTCCAAAAACGTTCTTTGTAATTATCTTAAAATATGTAACGCCCATATGGCATTCCTGAAAAATTGCTTTCAGATTATATTGTCGTACCATAACAAGTGAAATCTTATATAGAAAGATTAATACAAATATTGACAATTATAATTCCTTTGGTTGTTATCTCGTGACAAAGTAATCTTAAATATGTAGAGAAAATACTATGAAACATTATAACCTTTATAAAGCGCAATTAAGTGACACCCGTTATCACAACTTTTTTCTGATATTACACCTTGCAAGTTATACCTGCACCAATCCAATTACAAACTTGTTTCATTATCAATTATCACATTGATAATTTGCAGATTGTAATAGAACCCATAATAATAATATTGAGTGTAATGTAATATTAGTATTTGTTTATAATATATATATAAACTATTTGAGATAGTACTTTAAATCACATTATTGGGACTAGCAACTTTAAATAATTGTTTAAACTGAGAGGATAAACAAGCACATTATAGTTAGATTAATTCTACACATTGGAAAGTAAACATTTGCTAAGTTAAGGAATTGACAAGTTTAGATAATAGTTTTAAATTAAGCACAGTCACGTTCGTACAAGTTCTAAACTACACAAATTTGATGTTATAAAGAACAAACAAAATGAGAAAAACTACATAAGATTTTACCTTTGGATATAAATGTTGCAATGATGGGTGGTTTACAGAGCCAGAAATTAAAAAAAGATTCAAACAAAAAAAAACTTAAAATCGGTTAAAAAAGGGCTATTTCAAAATAATTATAAACGAAGTAAATTTTGGTCATTCTATTAACTCCATGCTTAAAAACAGTTATTTAAAGAACATCATTCAGATTCTACTCGAACTACTAAAAAAATCTTAGCACTTCAGTAACTACTACTATAACCAAGTCATAAAAAAAAACACGGAAAAACAAAGGCAAAACATCACCGATTTTGTAAAGAGGGTGTATTTGAAGGTGAATTGAAAAACAGGATAAGTCTTGGGTTCCCTATAAAGTGTGTAAAACGTGTGTAGAATCTCTACGGCAATGGATAATAGGAAAGAGAAAAAGCTTAAACTATGGTGTTCTTTTGTTACTGTGCTTAAGAACTTCTTGGGTAACAATAAGGCAGAACATTATGAAGAATTCGTAGCAAATATGTTAGTTAATTGTAAAAGAATAAGTGCTAATATGAGCATTAAATTACACTTTCGGCATAATCATTTGGACAGATTTCCGGAAAAGGTCGGTGTATTTAGTGAAGAACAAAGCGAGCGATTCTATTAAGACATAAAGTCAATGGAGCAAAGACGTCAAGAAAGGTGGGATACACACATGATGACAGATTACTGTTGGAACGTGCAACGTGATTGTCTTGAAGTCCAACACAATAGAAAATCATACAGACGCCATTTCACCTAGCATTTGTAGTGATATGTTTTTTTTTACTAGAAACATAATTTTTAGTTTTATATTCATTTTCTTTTATAAAATGATAATTTGAGGTATGTTTCGCCTATCTGCCAATAAATTTTTAATTTTAATTTTTTTTTCTTCATACCTTCTCAATGTTGGCCAGTGTAATCAATAATATTTTTAGCATTATATACTAAGGTTCTACCGTTTTTGAGACTCAAAACAATTAATTTTCGTGACCAATGTAAATATTTATAGGAATACATCTAATGACCATTGGTAATCCTGCAGTTTACGGCTTCCATTTCAGGTGGTGCATAAGCGCACACATATAGCTAGTCAAAGTTGCTAGATCACAATACCAATATGAAAAAAAAAATGTACTAAGTGGCAGTATCTATTTATTTATTGCAACACTGCACATTATGATTGCTAAAATGTTGATGACTTTTTGCATATCTTTTCCGTCTTTTTCTATAGATCAGCAATATTGATCATTTAAATGTCCCTCTTCATCCTACATCATTAATCCGCTTCTTCCTGTCACTTTTACTTAAAAAAAAAATAGACTAAACTAATACAAACTCTTTGAACCTAAATAATTATTTTCTGTTGAACAATTTGCAAATGACAAAGTAAAGAGAATTTGACCACACTGCATATGAACAGTGATCATGTGAAATAGAAGCGGTGCACTGCAGGATTACTAAAATATTTTCAATGTGTGATATATATTTACAATTACCAAACGGTTATTTGGTAAACGAATTTGTTTTCCATGTTTAATTTAACAGCCAAACGAATGCTTAAAATACTACATGCTATACTTTGATTAATGACAAATGTGTGATATTAAGAAGCATCCCTCACAAAGGTAATCATAACTTTATAGAGTATATGTTATTCCATTTTAAATAATTCAATATGGTATAAGAACAATTTTAGGCAGACATACATGAAAAAATATACAGTAAAATGATAAATCAAATTCTTGGCAAATATTATTTTGCATTCCAATAATTTATTCTTATAATTCGAAAAACTTAATTAACGTTATCAACGAATAATGGCAAACCAACCAAAAATATCACAGGACCAAGTACATTAAATCTGATAACATATAGAAGCGTCATCAATATTATCTACTAATAACTTGCATATTAAAGATCAATTACTATCAAGATTCTATATATAATCAACAAAATATTATTACATACAAGTGACTGTCTTATAATCACAAAATAATTTTTATCTTTGATTCAAGGATAACTATTTTTACAGTAAGTTAAGTTTCCGAAAAATAAAAGTACTATAACTTACAAAGATAATGTACCTTTTGATGTTATTTAAAACATGCAGTGCATATTAAAATTATGAGATTTATATGTAACACAAATTAAAATATAATTACTCTTAGAGTTAAATGAATTAACATAAAGCCTTGTTATATAAGTTGACATTTAAAATCAACCCACATAACTAAACGTAATTAAACAAAACTTACTGTATCTTCACTGCAAGTGATAACAGTAACTTGAATAAAATTATCCTAAATATTATTGATGAACATAATTGCACTAACCTCCACCTTGCATCATTTTGTAAAATTTTGATTCTATATGCAGCTGTGGATGTCTTGTTTTGATGCATTCTAATTTAATGGCCACCTCTTCTCCGGTGGATATATTCGTACCTTAAAATAATAACAAAATTATAGTTTTCTCTTAGTTGGCCATGAGTAAAGGACAAAACCCTTTTGTTTACAACCTCACAAAAATGATGTGTGAAACGTCAGTGCGACATAAAACTTACCCAAATAGATGTCTCCAAACGAACCTGAGCCGATTTTCCTACCGAGCCTGTACTTATTTCCAACCCGTAGTTCCATTTCTCCGGCAAAATAAAATTATCAATTTCGAATAACAAAAGACATGAAATGCAATCAGTACTTCAGGCGGCCATGTTTTACATTAGCCAACTATCGTAGGAAATTTGACGTAATCTAAGCAATTTAGAATTAGGTTTAGTTGGTACGCGAGCACCGCTTGGGTGCTACCGTTGTAATTATATGTCGTTTAGAATTTCAGTATTATCACAGATATGTCGAATATGTAAACCTATAACAGCGAACGTGAGATTTTCACTTTTCATAGCATGCGTTCCATGTGACACACTACAAACAACTGAGAATTAGACGTACCAGTTTGCACAGACGCAATTATCAACGAAGCACCACGCAAGTTTGTTGATTAAATTTTCGAAGATTCAAGAGAAGACAAGCATGAAAACGTACGTCCTGACTCGGCAATACTAGTACACTCCTCTTCAGGTGAGATAATGAACTAGGGTTTCTAACAACCAATCAGATGGCGAATTACTCCTTTTTCACGATGTAAAACAACCACGATGCTCTACTCTTCAGGTGTTCGAACCGGATTCTTACTTTTCAAAGAATAAAATACTATGTACAGGTAACTTTTCATGTAAAATTATTAAAGGGGCACTTGTTGTTCTTTATAGTTTTATTTTTACTTTGACACAATTTTGACAGATTAACATTTAAAAAAAAACGAAATAGATGGCAGCAGTATATCTCACAAAAATAAGTATAATTACTGCAATTATTAATTAACGCTTAAAGAAATTACTATTATTTACAAATTGCTGCTTTGAAACGTAATTGTTTTTTGTTTTAAGGAATGCACATTAAATACACAAATCTTGTTGAATTAAAGGTATTTTTGGCTTTTTTATTTCAGGTACGTTTGGTACATACATATTTAATATCGCACTCTTTGTAACAAAACTGATGGTTAAAAGTAAATACAAATCATGTCTGAACGTGTTCATTCAATATTCTGGAGTGTTGTGTATGGTTGCGAAATGCACTTTGGAAAAAAGTATGAAATTTGCAACAAAGAAATAAACACAACTGAAATTAGTATTTATGTGAGTTTCTGAAGAAAGCTTAGTTATAAATTGATCACGAAATTAGTGTATTTAATACCATTCTTGATTACGTATCTAAAAGGAATTAATTCCAATTAGATAATTTAGAATAATATCCATGCACTTACGTTCGCTAAAACTGCTGGATCCTCTATTTGACTGAACGCGTGTATGTCGGCAATATCTGCTTTAAATCCAAAAGATCAGTTTTTAATTGTTATATAATTTAAATGATGATTGACTTCGGGGAAAGACTTATAAATATGATGCCGTTGTTAATATGTCTAACACAACTCCGTTAAAAAAGAATTTAACTATTAGTACATAGGTGGCATTGACTTGACGTTTGTAATAAAATCTGTCGAAAAATTTTAAGGAAGGCAATAGAAATGCCTCCATTTTGTTTATTTTCTTGATGTGTGGTGTGTAGTGTCGGCACAGTGCATCAAAAATTTCGAAAAATAGCCGACGAACCATTTCGTTATAACAAAATATAGACAACGGGTTACAAAGAAACGGGCGTATATATGTTACTAGCGTGCACCCCTCGTCCAGAGGGTTTAAAACACAGCAGACATTGGGCGCATCGCGAGTAAGCATTTTGTCAAATTGACTACGGTTACCGGCACTAAAAATAATTCATATAACAATTCCGTTTACCATTGTGACACGGGTTGCAAAGATTCACTACCTAATAGCAAGAAAAGCAAAAGTGTTTTTGGAACCGGTATCAAAGACAAAACGGTGATATCAAAGACGCCTCCCCTCACTATGAACCACGTGACAGGGCAAGATCGAAGAAACGAAGTCAGTCCTCAAAACAATGTTAGTGAAGTAGAAGAAATGGAAACTCAAGCAGGTACCCCAAAAAAATACAAAATCTTTCAGTTGTCATTCATTATGGTGTGGTTGTCAAATGTACTAAAAAAAGGACATTGCCCTGAAAAAAGAAGTTTCCCACACAGACTATTTATTCAGTTTTATTTTTATTCTATTACTTGCAACTTATACGCTTACATGTCAAATGCATGTCATTGTTTACTTGATTGTCAAATTTAATTCACTTGGATTTATTTGACAGATGGTTACTGCTGTTGTCTAATCAAATTAAATGTTTTGACCTGCTTGTAAGTTGCAATTACTTAGCGATGGAATATACTAGAAATGATGATCAATTCCGTTTGGACATTTTTGCAGATGTTGCAATGGAATATACCACAGACAGTGGTGGTGGTGAGATGGAATCGCAAAATGGTGATGTGGTAATCGGACCACAACCCGATCCAAGTGTTACGACACAGGATGCAGATATGGAAGAAGATGATGCTCGTTCAGAAGCTACATTCAAGTTTTCAGTAACTCAGTTTAGTAAACTTAAGGTGAGATTTCCAACTTCAATAGGTATCTTTTTCCACTGATTAATGCTCATTTAATTTTTTTTGTATCTTAATTCAAAGGCAAGATAAGTGCATTATCTAAAGTGCCTAAAATTAAAACATTTAATTTTCTAATTATGGACACAAAGAAAAATGCACTCTATAAAAATATTTATTAAGAAGTAATAAAAATCCCTAAAAACAAACATTAACTTATGTTAGCAGTCTTTACTACATAGAAAACCAGATCTGCAGATAATCATCATTAAACTCTCCATTAGTAATAATAGATGAAAGATTTTAATTAAAAATTATGTCCTTTGATAATTACCAAAAAAAATGTCTTGCAGGACTCAGTACTTTCACCTCCTTGTTATGTAAGAAATTTACCATGGAAAATAATGGTTATGCCACGTACGAGTCATGCACAGGAAAGGACTCCTGCACAGAAATCCCTTGGATTCTTTTTGCAGTGCAATGGGGAAAGTGAATCTAGTTCATGGTCTTGTTATGCAGTTGCTGAACTGCGTTTACTTTCTGTAAGACCTGATGGTGAACCGTTTTCCCGAAAAATTCAGCATTTGTTCTATTCTAAGGTAAGAAATATCTTTCTGTAAATTGTATATTGTAAAAACAAAATCTATTTGAAACTAATATATCTATATATATAGATATACACATATATAATGATGGTATAAAGAAAGTAATTGTTTTATTTTCAATCGATATGACTTCTTTATACGGTTTCAGTGATGTGCCTCTAGACAATACCTGTGCAAACAGTTGTTTCCTAAGTAACGTGGAAGCTGCAAAACTGTAAACGGCGTCAAAAATGCAATGACACTTATAGTTTCACTACCTCGGTCAAGTGCGTTTTTGTTGTTAAGGGAATTTCAATTTTCAAATATCATCCATCATGGTCATTACTGTTAAAAAAAAGTAGATGTAAACAAATATATTCTTACTCAAAATTAACGCACCACCCAATGTGTGACATGTTTTCTATAATTTTTATATTTTCTAAAAGTTTTTAATTTAACAGAAAATCTATTAGTTTTATACCACTACAAAAATATTTTGCCATTTCTGGTGAAAATGTTCTGTTGAATAGTTTTTCTAGAGTCGTTTAAATTACAATTCAGGCATCGTTTAAGTTTTAATTACGAGTTTGTTAATTTTTTGCATGTATGGAATTTAAGTTAATAAAGTTTAAATTGACAATCATGAATCGACCACGTCATTTTACCAATGATGTGTAAGAGCTTCAACTTTATTAAAAAAAGGATGTACAATGCGTTGTGTGGCTAATATGCGGGGCGTTAATCATGCGACAGTCAGTCGGATGGTTAGAAGATTCCGGGAGATCGGATAGTGCTAGAAGATGTAGTCAAGGTAGGAAACGAGTCGAGAAATCGGTTTCTGCAACTGCAAGGTCTCAGAAATAGGCGAATATCAAGCATAGAACTCAGTAACCAGTATAAAGCAGTTTAAAATATCAGAGTTCCTGCTGTAACTGTAAAGAGAAAGTTAAGAGAAGTAGAATTGAGTAATAGGAGGCCTGCAATTGAACGATTAACATTTCCCAAAATCATGAAATTTGGTCAGTTGAGGACTGCAAGCGAGTTTTGTTTTCGGACAAGGCTAAAGTAAGTTTAAAATCTCCAGATAGTCGCGAAAGAGTATGGCGAAGAACTTGAGAAAGATATCTCGGCGGCACTATCAGAAGGAACTCTCAGTTCCGTGGATCAAGACTGTTCTGGGTAGGCATTTGCTTAAGCGAATGGAAAGAGCTAATCCTTACTAATACTTTCAAGAGGTCAGTATTGAAATCATGGACACACTATTACAAGACTTAAATCCGATTGAGCATCTTTGCGATGGTCTAAAAAGATCAGTAAGGCGTTATTTGCCATCTCCTCCCGGTAATCCACAAGAATTAGAATAAGCCGTTCCTTTCGAATGGGATAATCTCCAAAATTTGAAAGTGCGCTTACCACGGCGTATCCATGTAGTTATCAGAGCTGGAGGAGATGCCACGCATTGTTAACTTCCATTCTTTCGTTTATAGAGTTTTTAAATATATCCAATAATATCGTTTTGTTCCTGAATTTGTAATTGAGTGGAATTTGTAAATCCAGTAATCCAATTAAATTGTTTTTTGGTAATATTAAAAAATAATTCACTAATAAAACGATTTTGTAAAAATGATAGAATTATTTGGGCGGTATGTTAATTTTAAACATGAGTTTGTCATTTCAAAAAAAGTAACAAAAGGTACTCTACAAGAAGAACCCTAAATACACCACATTCATATAGTTTGTCCACTGCGGATACAGAATAAAACCTTCAGGCTGCGTATACGTAGGTTTGTGTGAAATTAACGTAAGAATTAAAGTGTAGTGTCAAAGTTTATACAACGCAAAGCAATACAACCATTCGGAATGCGACGAGGTTCACAGTTACAAATTTGTGTAGTGCGAAACTAGGTAGTCAAATTTTGCCGTAGTACTGAATCAAAGCAATCCGATCATAGTAAACAACAAGGATTTCCTAATGCCTATTTCGCAATGTAATCAGTCACGTGACATCGCAACAATTTTCCACTAATTCTTACGCCAATTTTGCGCTACCCTACGAGAACGTTATTTTCGATTTTATTCTTTGGTTTCTCTTGGGTTTTTATTTAGTTTAATGTAGTCACTTCACAATTCTATTTTACATTTTGAACAAATTTGCGTAGCTAACAAACACTAAACGTGTTAGAAAACTGCGTACCACGCGATTTGTTTAATTATTTCGGATTGCACATTTCGGAAATCGACAAATTTCAGATTTTTGTGTAGTAGACATAAAAATGTAAAGAATTATTGTTTACATGTCAGCACATATCATCACTCAATATAGCAGGAGAAAAAGAGAAAAAATAGTTGCTACATGTATTTCACAACTTTAGTAAGCTACTGTTTCTTATTCAACAAATTATTTTTTAAGCCTCTACTCTTATTCCTACATATGTAATACTTACGTCTCTATCTAAATATGGAGAGAGGAGAATATAAGTGGAGAGTGCGCATACGGACGGTAACAAGATGCAGTCTTAACCCTGTGCTGCATCAGTTTGTATTTACAGCCATACTACTCAGACTTTCACCTTTCATATATTTACGTAGCAACTCAAGAAGTGCGGGTAATCTAATTCCATTGGTTAATTTATTTCATTTATTTTGCAATTTAATTTTAAAACAAATGTAAGGGGCAAAATCAATATGTAACAGTATTCTTTGATTGATTGATGGTAATTAAATTATTTATTCTTTGGATCGTTGTTGTAATAAAATTTTTACTGCTCCTATAACGTAAATAAATGTGTTATGTTATAAATCTATGGGTAATTACTTACGTGAAGAGTTCCTCTTCTGTTTTTCTTTAATCGGTCTTGTAATTAATTTAAAGTTTAATTTATTATACTCAAACAATAAATTAAATTTTAAATGAATAATTACTGGGAACATGCTGCTCTAATAATTTTACGAAGGGATCATTGCCAATATCAACCTGCAGTGCTAGTTGTGAAGCTGCACAATGTAAAAATTTTATGAAGCAAGTCTCGCGGGCGCAGTTTTGAATGATCAAATCAGTAGCAGAGAATAGAGTTAGTTAGTCAGTTAAATTGATCAACACAGGTTGACAGAGATCCACTCAAAAAAATTGTGAATGTCAGATGGGCGCATAAAATCTTGTTCTATGCTTAAGACTTGATGATGTGTGGTCACCACACGAAACCAGTCGCCCCTTAATTACAAAATAAAAGATATTTATGGGTACTAGTCCTTTTTTCCAATTTCATTATTATTGTGAAAAATAAAACAGCACAGTTCTGCCTATTTCTTGGTCAAGAACTAGTAATGTAATTTGCTTATATGCACTTCCAAGTTACACTACCGTCTTAATTTTAAACATGCACGTCTTTTTTGGTTCCAATGGATAGTCAAAAGTAATACTGATTTAATTTAATGGTGATAATAAGAAGAATGTATATTGAACATTTAGACCAGTTGTTGGTATAGGTTACGTCAATGTACAAAGCTTGAAATGATGCAATAGTAGCATTCTACCACAATGACCTTAAATGATGAAAATTATTGAATTTATCGAATACAATTCATGTTTTTGTACTTCTTATTTATTTTGAAAGAAATAAATAAATATTTATTTTTTATCACAAAATTTTTCTCGTCTTCCCCCTTCATTCTACTTCGTAAAAACAAACTTCATTATCAACGGGTTGATTCACTTTTTGTAGCTTAACAAGTACGCACTGTAAGTCGTGAATTAGTAGGAACGTTTATGCTCATGACAGTCCTCCCTAATGATTGACTCCACCCGTTTACTGACTCGAAATGCTATATGAATACATTTATATACCTTGCAGGAAAATGATTGGGGTTTCTCGCACTTCATGTCATGGAACGATGTATTAGATGTAGAAAAAGGATACATAAAAGATGATACTATTACATTAGAAGTACATGTAGTAGCAGATGCACCCCATGGAGTATCATGGGACAGCAAGAAGCATACAGGTACATTCATATTAATCTATTTTGCTTACATATATACTAAAAAATATATTTACTTTTAAAAAGGTTACGTCGGCTTAAAGAATCAAGGAGCAACATGTTACATGAATTCTCTGCTTCAAACATTATACTTTACAAATCAATTACGCAAAGCGGTATATAAAATGCCTACTGAATCCGACGATTCGACTAAATCTGTAGCACTAGCTTTGCAAAGAGTCTTTCACGAGCTGCAATTTTGCGATAAGCCAGTTGGTACGAAGAAATTAACTAAAAGCTTTGGATGGGAAACGTTAGATTCGTTTATGCAACATGATGTACAGGAATTTTTACGGGTTTGTTTGTGGTTTTTAAGTGTTTTAAACTTTTATTGTTTTTATGTTTATTTTAAAGGTATTGCTAGATAAACTAGAAAGTAAAATGAAAGGTACTTGTGTCGAGGGCACTGTTCCCAAGTTATTCGAAGGAAAAATGATTTCCTATATAAGATGCAAAAATGTTGATTACACTAGTAATAGAACTGAAACCTTTTACGATATACAATTGAATATAAAGGGAAAAAAGAACAGTAAGTAAAACGCATGCCTATTAGCATTAGAGTTACAAAAGGTTTAATTCACCAAAGCATTTCTCCTTAAGCTTTTACATTTGATACCAAAATAATAGAATAATAAAACGCATTACTTCCAGAGAAATAGTTTTAAGTACAATGATGACTATGACAATTCAGGAATATTAATAAAAAAAAATTAATTGTGGGTTTTAGAACAAGCAAAGCATTGAATAAATAATAATTTTTCTATAAATAGTACATAGAAACACTGTATGTATTTGGAATTGGAATATGATTCTACGAATCAAATGATGTTACGATGTAACCAGTCGAATATTTCATTGGATCAAGTAACTTGAATAATATCTATTGTCAGCTCGAGTTGTAACTCGAGTCCAACTCGGATTCGTTAGCGCGATATCAACGAATTTCGGTCAAGTTTTCTAGTTGGATGTGGAATCCGAGATAGCGAAATGGAATACTCGACTGGTTACATCACTATACAGGCTATTATAAAACACTTTATATATATCATTTTTAATTTCTAGTACTTCCTGAATTATTTTAGTATCAATTTTGAAATGTTCATAAAAATGTTGTTGTCTAAACTTTTTTACGCTATTTTTTTGTTTCATTTTAAGTTTCTAAATTTAATATCTCGTTTCTTCAGTTGACGAGTCATTTAAAGATTACATCGCACGCGAAACACTCGATGGCGAAAACAAATACGATGCTGGCGAACATGGTCTTCAAGACGCTGAAAAGGGGGTAATTTTCTCGTCATTTCCACCAGTTCTTCACTTGCACCTAATGCGATTCCAATACGATCCCATTACGGATTGTTCAGTAAAATTCAACGATCGATTCGAATTCTACGAAAAGATTTCATTGGACAATTATTTACAAGAACCAGACCCAACTAACCCAGCTAATTATACCTTACACGCTGTATTGGTACACTCTGGTGATAACCATGGGGGGCACTATGTCGTATTTATTAATCCTAAAGGTACACTTTTCAAATTTATACTAATTTTTTTTTTAATTATAAGAGTTTTATTATAGGTGACGGTAAATGGTGTCGTTTTGATGATGATGTGGTATCTAGGTGTACGAAGCAAGAAGCTATTGAATATAACTATGGAGGACACGATGAAGATATGAATATGACTGTCAAACATTGCACAAATGCATACATGTTGGTCTACATTAGAGATTCGGAGTTACATAATGTATTGAAAGAGGTAAGAACAAGCTTCAAAAGAAATATCTGCAGTGCGGACTTATAAATTTTTTCCTTACGTCTGCTGTGGTGGTTCTTAGTCTGTCTTGTGGGATACAGAGACGTAGAAGAAAAAGATTCAAGAAAATTAGAAAGCGTAGATTTTTTTAGATTATTTCAATGTGTAATATAACAGGCAAGTATATTTTACGGCAGCAGCATACAATGGTTAACATTTAATCTATTCAATATGAGGGTACTCTGAATAGTTTCCAACGTAACACAGAAATAAGTACTTCTTTTGACAAATTCAGTTTTATTTCTCAACATAGTCTCCTTACAAATCTCGACATTTTTCCAAGCGATGCTCGCATCACTTTAATCCGTCCAAATAGTAGTTGATAACTTGTTCTGCAAAATAGAGTTTAGGAGTCATCATGTTTAGATACGAATCGTATCTTTTATCAGCTTGGCAATCCGTAAAATACTTCATATTTTATTTTGGGAATGTTCGGAGAAAAACGAATTTATATTTTTGCCTTGTATTATCCGTTCCAAATAATAAGATTTTGGTGCGTTTGATTTAATATTTATAACAAATTGTCATGGTTTTAATTATAAAAAGTAATAAATAAATAAAGATTTAGTAAAAAATTTGCTTATAAGTTTAGAGTTAGTCATGCACACCGATATAAGAAGCACAAGAAAGTGTATTAGCAGCCATACGGTTTCTTTGCCACGGGAAATTGCTAGGGAGGAGTGGGTGAAGAGTGCCTATTAAGCATTAATCAGCAATATTAAGTCGTTGCCTTCATAAAATGGCTAAAGCAATAGTCATCATTATGGCTGCAGACTGGATACAGTTTCCAGTTGCTGTAGACACAAAAATGGAAAGCAAAACTTTGTTCTTGCAAAATGTAAGTTTTCCAAAATGTGCAGGTGCCATGGATTGCAGACTTGTAGAGAGGAACCTAACTTGCAAACAGTTCATTTCATTCCAAAAAATGTTCAATTAATATGTACTTATAAAATAGAAATATTAAACATAATGTGAGATACCCAGAAAGTTTCCACAATGCCTTCATCTCATGAGCATGCGCAATAAATGCTTCAATGGAAAAAATTTATTTGCAAATGAAAGAGATACTATTAGACGATATTGCAGATATCCGTAACAGCCGGGGGCAATAACAGTATAACGGACATTTTCTTACGTAAATATATTTTTATATCATTTTTGACATATGTCATGACAGCTGCGCATACTGCAATCGCGTATAAACCATATTCGATTACTGCAAGTGTATCATGCAGATATGCGCATCTGTGATCAGGACGCTTTTAGTACAATTACTTATTTACATCTTGCTATTTTTCTGCTTTACACTCAAGTACCATGTGCGGAAAGTTCATTCCATAATTTATCGTATGTTTTTTTCCAAATGGTGCCATAAATTCATGTATCAGTAACTCGGAATGGATTTCAATGAAATTCAGTAATACTGCCCATTGACGGAGAGGCAACGTTCTCGTTCTTTTTTCCACTATTGAATAGGTATTATTCAATGTTTTTTTGACATAAGTGATAAATAATAATCCCGGTATTGTGTCAGTTATTGCTACACACGCATAACAAAGATAGCCGCATACTTACTAGATATAAAGTGTAATGTTCAACTACAACAATCGACTTAGGGGTTAATTGTCATCAGCGAACACCGCCATCAACACGTTTGGTAACTTCAGTTTGTCCACTTATCCAAAGTAAAGGTCCCTCTAGTGATTAAGAGCTCGATTTCTAGAACAAAAATTCTTTTTCTGGCCTGTTATCGTTGGAGCGTGGGAGTTAGAAGGATATTATAAGTCCGGGCAACAACGGTAGTGGCGAAACGGGATAGTAACTTCTTTTGTGTTCCATCTTCCCATTTTCCATAACATCCAAATTAATGTAAAATCTTCCTACAACAGGACTTAGTGTAAATTTAGGCATATCTAAGTGTAGATTCAACTAATAATCGTTCGTTAAATAATTATGAAAATTCTCAGTAACATTTCACATTGTAAAGTTTATGTGGGTGTAATACATCATCAAAAAGCATAGAATCTTTGTTGCGTCCCCACATCGCTTGTATCGTGCTACATCTAAAATTAATAGTTTTCGCATATATTTCGACATCTATGTATTTTTAGAGAGGAGAATCATCAAAATTTGCGTGAGATTATATTTGACTTTGAGTCTGTCTATCATCAAGGTAACTTGTGCCGCCTAAATTTCCAATCGAAAGGTATTTAATTTGTGCAATTCTGTTCGTAATTCAAAGTTTGAGTCACTTTTATTCTTCAAAAGTAGCTGATTTCCAGAAAGAAATCACATAAACCTAATGTTGATGTATTGAAACTTCGTTAAGTCAGGTTAGTTTTCGTTTCAATTTCTTGATTTAAAAATTAATTTATTTCTTCCAATTAAATCTAAATTGCCGAAAAAGTGTTCTAGAGCGATGCTTTTATAGGCTTTTATAGAGTTCCTGCTCTGTGACCCTAAGAAAGAGAAAAAAGCTAGTGAGAGATCTAGGCCAGATTTAGGGCGTGTAATCTATCAAGATAAACCCCGATTCGTCAATTTTTGCTACGGCAACCACTGAAGTGTGAGACTGTGCATTATTTTGTAGAACCAAAATTTGTTTTTCTTCATATGCTGCCGTTTTTTCCACAATTTCTGCTTTCAGCCTGTCAAATAGTGTGGTGTAGTATCACCCGTTATTGTTTTTCCATCTTCAAGATAGTCAATTCATTCAAGTGCATAACCATTTTAAAAAACATCACCACTTCCTCGGACGATGGAACAGTCTTTGCCTTTTTCAGAGCTGATTCATCCATCGCAATTCATTGTTTCGACTGCACCTTGGAATGGACTGCTGTATCCAAGATTCATCTACAGTTATTATTATTGCTTATTGCCGATTCTGATCCTGCGTAAGCAAACGCAGCAGCCAACGCACGGTTAGCTTTTTCATGTCAAAGTCTTCAATCAATATATAACATTTTTTGTAGATGCCCACAACCTTTGCTATCTCTCTAGCTGTTATTCGACGGCTGTTTAGCACCATTTGGTGAACTTTTCCGATGTTGCCGGTAGTGGTTGCAGTTTTTGGTCATCCCACACGTTAATCGTGAACCAAGCTGGTACGACCACGTTTAAATTCAACTACTCAAAATTTCACTGTAGCAAAGAATGGTGCAAAGTGCTCGTATAAAGGAGGGCTTGACGTTCTACTTTTCCATCTTTTACAGAAACACTAACTTCGATTGACATAAACGACTTGAACAACTGAGCGTCCGACGTGGCTGAAATTTTCAAAAGTATTTCATGCGCATTTGTATTACCAGAATATTTTTGACCGGTGACGCCATTTTCATGTTGAGACTTTTTAAACTACCTTCATATACATTACAGTATATACTCGGTCAAAAAGTGGAATATTGCAAATATTTCAAAAACTACTAAATATTTTGTTTTGAAAGTTGGCTTATTAATGTAGTTAAAAACAAGGCGTACCTTGGAGGTGTAAAACCGTTTCTATAACTATACAAGGTGAATCAGAGAAAGTACCAACTTTTTTATTACAAACAGAATACTTTGATTATTATAATAGTCCTCTAAAAAATAAATTCAATGATATAATTTAATCGGTTTATCTTGAAAAATGATTCATGTTAAAAAAAGTAAAATTGGTAATATCAATATTTTGAAAATAGAGATCACCTTTGGAATCTGCTAGATATTCACAGAAGGCAAATAGATAAAACAGGAAGTGTGACAGAAAGACGCAAAAATAACTAACTAAAAATAACGATTGGTGGTATTAAGATTTTCGATATTCTAACTGACTACAAAATAATCCAAATCGATTACTTCGACAGTTTGGTCTGGACCACAGTATTACCAGTCAGCAAATTTATTCAGAAGCGAAAACATTTGTCCATTCAAGAATTGGTTAGCAAGTGCAATGCCAGTCCTGGATTTGCCTATAGCACCATTATTAGGCATAACTGTAGATATTGTTCTGCAGTTAATTCCCAGCAGATAGCTGAAGTACACACACAAAAATAAAAAAACTGTTATGGATATTGCAAGTCGCAACATTATCCGGCCATTGTTTATTGATGAGAACCTTACTTCCGTACTTCACTTGATGTTATCACGCGAACAGATTATTCCACAATTAGAAAACCTCTATCCAGACCGAAGAAATATCCGACTTCAAAGGGATGGCGCTCCCGGGCATTTTGATTTGCAAGTACGTCAATTTTTCAATAAACTGTTTCCAAATCAGGGGGTAGGAAGTAGAGACGAAATTTAACGGCCCGCGAGATCCCCAAACCTCACTTCTTAGGACTTCTATTTGTGAGAAGATTTAAATAATAAGGTTTGCAAAGATAGACCGCTTAATATTGAAGGTTTAAAGACTCGAGTTAGAGTTCAGTGAAATTTCACGGGATATTCTTGGCAATGTTTTATGGGGATTTAAAAGCAGGCTTAGCTATTATCTAGCTAACATGGAACATCTCATCCAATTTTCAGGTACTTCTTATTTTGATTGTGTTCTTGTTCATCTGTTTAAAATTTATGTTGCCTCATTTTAAGAGATAAACCCTAAATGGTTTTAATTTATCTTTCGGTGGACTATTATATCAAAAATATATACAGAGTATTCTATTTAAAATAAGGGTATCTTTTTGATTCACTCTGTACAGTTTCAGAAACGATTTTACACCTTCAAGATACACCGTTTATCAATTATATCGATATGCCAATTTTCAAAGCTAGTCGTTTTTGAAATATTTGCAATATTCCAGACACAGTGTACCATCGGGGACTTTGAAAATGTTCATGTGTTTCAAGTACAGCCTGTGGTCCTGTTACTATTTTGATAATTTCGTCGATCGAATTTCGTACATATGCACGGGTTACTTGCAGTATTCGATATTGTCGTTTGAAGCGGTAAGTAGAAAATATAGAGGCAAGGGATACTTGTAATTAGACAATACGAAATGTATCAGATAAGGAGCACTAGAGATGCACTTCTCTGTTCTCGTTTTTTTCTATACTTACTTATTTGTATAAATACTGCTACTGTTATGTTCGGTTATATAGATATTACGTATAGTTATAATAAAGTTCTCCACTTTCCGTGCGCTTCAAGAAATTAGCAGAGACTAGACAGATTCGTGTTTATTCGTCTCGTGAGAAAATTGGTTCGTTTTGCCTACTGGTTTCCCCGAGACTCGACTAAACAGGAGTCTATCTAGTCTCTGTTAATTTCGCGAAGCGCACGGAAAGTGGAGAACTTTATTATAACTATACGTAATATCTATATAACCGGACCAAACAGTAGCAGTATTTATAAAAATGTTATATATTTTAACAAGGTAACAAAAAAATGTCAGATTAGGTTTAACATTTAATAATGATTAATATTTTGTATAACCATTGTTCCGCAAGCATTCGTTCAATCTATACGTCATTGAATCAACCACATTTGCATCAAACTGTTGTCCGCGAAAGTGTTCCCAAATTAAATTATAATGGTGTGTTAGGTTATCAATATTCCTTATTAGATTGATAACATTACCGTCTCTGTCCCAATTTCTAAGCATTGCAACCCACATGTCTTCCATTGGATTTAGGTCTGGAGATCCTGCAGCCCAAGGCAGTAATATCATTTCTAACCTCAAACCATTGGACCACTGCTCTGCTTTTGTGTATTGACAAGTTATCCTCGACCACAACGATTTCTTTAAGTTCTTCTCCCGGGTAAACGGGATGAACATTGGATAGGAGAATATCTTGGAAGATACGAATGTAAAGCGAGGAGGCGTTACTCTAACCAATTCACCGGGTCTAGGGCTCTCCCCAAATTCTTGCGGTGATTCTTCCACTTTTCCGGTTGCCCCTCACATGTTGTGGTTCGTATCGCGTATTGCGTGGCCGCCAAAGTGTTACTGGTGAATCCTGTGAGGATGAAAATATCCTTTTATCTGTAAATATGACAGTTGTCTCATCCCGATCGATATTTTGTTCGCAGAACCGTATCCTCGCTACAGCATGTGATTCTGTAAGCAGTGGTTTTCTTAGTGGTTTACTGGCTCGAAAACCAACTTCTTATAGTCTTCTTCGGATCGTTCTTAAAGAACAATTTACTTGAAGTTTTTCTAAAATTTTCTGTGGTGTTGGTAAATGGTTTCTCACGAACGTGATTTGCGATGTTGTTATTCCCCTGTTGTGTCGTAGCTCGTCACGCACTTCGCGATCGACTTTAAAGAGGTCTATCCTCTTCTTCTTTTGATCTTAATCATACTTGTCGTTCCTAGAAATATAAAGTTATTAACACAGCCAGAGGTATATACAATGTTGACGAAAATCTTGGACTGGAATACGATTTTCCAGTTGGAATGACCAACTATTCCTTGAAATAGATACGCGCGTATTAGTACTAATCGGGCAGAACGATTCAGAACAGATTAAAATTATACAGTAAATGTTCTATTTAAAAGCTTATATCATCTTTATTCCCAGAAGTACCAACTTAATTCTTCCGCGAAATTAATTAAGTTAAAATGCTACTTGGATAGTCCACAGATAGCGATCTGTGGACTTATATTACAGAGTATAAAGTAACAGATGAAATCAATATTATCTTTTCTAGTTTACTAATTTTAGAAACATCTAAAAAACTCTCCGATAAGCCAACACATTCTGCAATCTCACGTTGAGGAACTCCAGCTGCCGTCAATTCAGCAATCAACCTCTTGTTTCAAGAAAAGATTCCCTTTGGCTGTTATAATATGCATACTATACGCGAGAACGCCACAGTATTTTATCGGGTCGATTGCCAATCACTCGCTCGTGTCTGCTAACTCCTTATTATGTAGGCAATTGTAAAAGTTATTCTTGCATGTGGTTTAAATTCAGAACTAATTGTAAACTTTACCAATTTTCAATTTGTCTCCTACCTATATTATTTTCATGTTTACATTTGGGATATTGTAATATAATCAGGAAATCTATATCATTTACCGATTCATAGAGTTTATTTTTTTGATAAGATCTTTAGTATACTATTTAAAATTGATAAAAGCCAAAATAATATTTAAATTGATATACAAAACCCTATCGAAAACAAAAGTCTATAATTTTGTAATGTTTTGACAATAAGAAATTTGGAAAATTTTTGGAAATTTTACTAAATTTTCTTCAAAAATTGCGGGTCGCGAATCCGCGAATGTCCCTAGACGTTCTTTCAGCAGATGAAAAGAGACATGTTAAGATGTAGAAATGAAAATAACTACTAACCTAAAATCTCGTCACTTTCTAATACGTTTACGTCATTCTTCGAACCCCTTTTCTTCACTAATATAATACTGAACACACTTATGAATACATTTTAAATTGAAATATTTACTCAGAACTATTTAACTTGGAGGAAATGCTACATACAACGTGCCTGGACGACAGCTAGACCTAAAATCACAAATACAATTGGCGTTGTTTTTCACCATTGTTCGACTACGTTGGCAATTGTTTTACTCCATTGTCGCCTATGATGCTTTTTACCCATGGAAAATATACTGTTACTGAAATATATGCCGAAACGAACGATTTTTGCTGTAGCATGATGCAGGGACGCAACTGATGCTGGGATTCTGTGTTCTTGGATGACCCTCTTGCCCACATGCAACACTACAACCGAGAGACATTTAATTGACTGAGATAACTGATATACGACTAACGTATGCACCGGAATTTGCTGTAGAAATTTATGACATTAATTTGATGAAAATAGAATGACAGATAAAAGTAGTTAACATAAGTCTTCCCCACGATTGTCATTGGCTGGACTTTTCTTATTTTTACGCCCCATTAATATTCGGCTAAACACGGGAATCTTTCTCTAGGGATCGGACTTCCTACCAACAGATGGACCCTCATATCCGATAGGTGACTTACCAAGATGAGAAGTGAATATGGCGCTTATGACAGCTAACCTCGTTATTGTTATTTTGTAACGTTACACTATATATAAAATCTACTTAACCAGATCTAATATCAGTATTTCTAACAATAAGTAAGTATGCGAGTAAACGTATATAAAGAAGAGAACGGAGAGATGCGTCTCTAGCGCTCCTTATCTGATACGTTTCATATTGCTTAATTACAAGTATCCCTTGCCTCTCCATACTGCCTGTCGGCTAAGAATATTGAATATATAGGCAAGAAGGCCGTCCTTAGGTAGGTACGGAATTCACTTGACGAAATTATGAAAATAGGAACACGAGCACAGGCTGTACTTGAAACACCCGGACATTTTCAAAGTCCCCGATGGTACATGCGGGCAAGTGATTACTCAAGTTGAACGTAACCAAACGTTACGCAGCTATTGGCAACGTTTTGTTACTCGCCTTGCAGTGTTTTCATCGCGCGGAAAATGGGAATCAGTAGTACGGCATGCTATATTAGAACATAAAAATATCGTTTCCAAGTTAAAAGTACTCGTGTTACAAATCCCCTATTTCACTTAATTTGCCCATTTGACAAGATACGACCAAAAAATTGATCCCCAACGTGTATGAGAAACAAGATAACAAAAATAAAAACGAGTTCTCTTTTTTGTAGTTGCTAACGTCAGGCTTGTAAAAAGAAGTAAATATTGAATCTTAAGGAAATTAGTATTCTTCCAACAATATTTTTTGGATCGCTTAATACTTTTCAAACAAAAACATTCCACAATCTAATCTAAAATAACGAATATATCAAACGCGTGAACGTACTTTTGGATTAAATGTCTAAAAAAATAGCTTTTTGTATTTAATATTCGGATACCATAGTAGTAACATAAAGGTTAAAACTTGCTTGTCTGCTTACTTATTGCTTAAATGATCGTCAAGTAAAAAAAAAGCTATTAAAACCTATTAAAATAAATATACTAGACTATAATAACTGCATCATTTTCAAAGTTCCAATATGACTTACATATTCTTGCATAAAACGTCAAGTCTAGTAATCTAATTTTATTACCAAAAACACAGATTATAATCGTCAATTCTTAATCAGTCAACAGGTCTGTCTTTAGGGCAAACATGACATTTGTCGTAAAGTAATGCTATTATTTACGTATGACGTTCGTAAATCGTAATATAATTCACTGAAATAATTTAAGAAAATGTTAGATCCATGCATGTAATTTTCCCGAATAGATTGTTTTGTTCCACTTACGAACAAACCTGATCCCAGGCGGTTGAATGTATTCATTGCTGATTAAAAGTACAACGTGTTTTCTTCTCACAACGAAAGAAAACCATAGATATCGTATTAATACGATCGGTATCTCGTCAAAAATACTACTGAATTATCGCCCATTTACGTCTACCGTTGGCGAAAGAAGTTTTCCATTATATACAGGATATTGATAAATAAAGTTTACGCACTCTGGTAAATGGTAGCAAAAAAAAAATGTAATACTTGAAGTCCAATACTCATTAATTTTGAGATATGGAATTTTTATTAATAAATTTGAATGCAATGCCGCGTTATCTAAATGAACACGATAAAAAAAAAACGTTAATGCGAAATACATTACTAATTTAGTCATCCCACTTTAGTCACTGAGTTCCAATACTCACTGGTTTTTGAGATATGGAAGTTTTATCAATACGTTACGCGATATTGCGTTATCTAAATGAACGCGATAAAAGAAGCAATACCCCCGAATCCAATACTCATTTATTCACAAATAAACTTTACGCACTTTAGTCGGTAGTAATGAACTCATAATAAGAAAAAAAAATCCATAGCTCATTGGTTTTGGAGATACGACATTTTTAAAGTTTTATTTACACTATAAATTTAAATGCATTATCTATTTAAATGAACGCGATAAAAAAAATCGCAGAAACTTCATTTCTATACAAAATGGGTGACAAGTTTAACAGTGACATTACTTATTGCTATTTAAGCTAGCTTACTTTCGCAATGGTTAAATTTACATGCGCGGAATACGCCGACATGCATTTATGTTATGGCGAAGCTCGTCGAAATTGGCGTGAAGCTAGACGAATTTACCAGCAAAGATATCCTTGGAGGCATTTAGTAATAGAATCCCTCAACAGCTTTCGCCAATTACAGAGGGCGTCGGCCGGCCATGAGTTATTATTACGCCTGCGTTTGTAGAACGTCTCAAGATGTTTACCCTTAGCATTCCCCAAATTGAGAGTAAGGAAAACTACGGAAAACTCTACTCAGAGAGTGACGAACCCGGCACCCCGAAACTGCTAACGCAGTGCGCTAGGCACTGCGTCACCAGTTCCGCATATTTCGCTTTATATAACGTTTTCACGACTTTAGGCTCAAAGAAACAGCGAAGAGAATATTTTATAAGCTGTAGGTAATAGTCCCCATGTCAATTCCAGGCCAATAAATAGAGCTATCGGCATAAATCTTGCACCTATTTGACAACCCAATAAACAACTACTTTATTCGTATCACTTACAATGATTCTCATACAGTTAGAGACGGACTGTCGTCCGCATATTCAGTTTTCCCAAAGGGTGGTACATGAATGCAACTTAAATCCAGGTTTTCTTGGAAATATTTTGTTTACAGACGAATGCCGTAAATAAAACTTTAAATATGTCATGTCTCCAAAACCAATGGGCATTAGACCCCAGTGTATTAGAATTTATTTCTACTTATTATCCCCACTATCTGTGTAAAGTTTATTTATTAACACCCTGTATACTAACTTAAATGGCAGAAAATAGTGCTTAACAACCAGGAATTTAGAAAAACTTATTGATATTAAATTTAAGTACATTTTTTGGTTTTTGTTTTTGTAATTGATTTTAATGTTTGTCAAAATGCACAGAATATCGCAAACAGGAAATACATTATTAATTGTAATTCATTGAACATTTAACTGCACCAGGTTCGTTTTTGAAGCCAATTGCCACATAACGATCATAGTGTTTTAGAAAATTACATAATACGTTAACATTCATAAACATGGACATTGCAAAAAAGCTATGAATTTGTTATTCTAAATTAATTGGCAAAACTACTTTCTGATTGATTAAAATACAGCGATATCTAAACCAATCAGCAATAAGTTAGTGTAGCATCCATGTAACATAATGAACACATGTAATCAAATCAAATAACTTTAGCACCATTTAACTTAAAAGTAATACAATTTTGAAAAAAGGACTACATATGCTACAATTGCTAAAAACATCATTTTATTAGAAGTTTGGTTTCAAAGCTGGTGCTCTATGTTCTAGTTTATTTTTATCAAATTTTGTTTAAAAAGAGAAATCGTAGATAATTTTCCTGTTTTCTTTTACACCAGGTTACTGATGCTGATATCCCAAGTGAACTTGCGGATAGGTTAGCGGAGGAGAAAAGAATGGAACAAGTAAGACGTAAAGAGAGGAGCGAAGCACATTTGTACATGACTATCAATATTCTACTGGAAGACGCTTTCGATGGACATCAAGGCAACGACTTATACGACCCAGAAAAGGCTCTCTATCGAGTATTCAAGATTAAAAAAACAGCTACTGTGGCGGAAATGTTGGAAATGCTCGCTGTCAGTTTTAAGTATCCACCGGAACAGATAAGGCCATGGCCATTTGGCACCCGTTCAAACAATACTTTCCGTCCTAGCATGTTGGATCTGGAGCAAGACCTCCACAAGAGCGTTATAGATGCTTCAGAAAATCAAAACCCGTGGAATATATTTTTAGAGCTGCTACCGCCAGATTCTGAACTAAATTCTTTGCCACCTTTCGACAAGGAGAGCGATGTTTTAATGTTCTTTAAAATGTACGATCCCAAGCAAAAAAAAATTCATTATTGCGGTCACGGATACCTAGCTGTTACAAGTAAATTATCCGAAATCGTTCCTGTTTTGAATGAGAGAGCTGGTTTTCCAAGGGATACCGAACTCGCTTTGTACGAAGAAATAAGGCCAAACATGGTTGATAGAATTAACGATCTGAATATGCCGTTAGAACGAGTATGTTTCTTATTTGTTCATTTCATCTTAATAGAAAGTTGCTCTTTTCGAAAATGTTAGCTGAAGACTGTTAATCCTTTTTATAGATGTGCTTTAATATTATAGGTACTCGAGGAATTGATGGATGGAGATATTATTGTTTTCGAAAAAGAAGATCGGGAGGAACTGTCAGATTTGCCAACGTGCGTGGACTTCTTTAAAGATCTTTTCCATAGGGTAGAAGTGACTTTTGTTGATAAATGTATCCCCAACGATCAAGGTTTTACGATGGAGTTGTCTCAGAGGATGACGTACGATCAACTAGCGAGGGCAGTTGCGCAGAGGGTTGGCACAGATCCATATTTGCTACAATTTTTCAAGTGTCAAAGGTAAGAAAAATAAAATGTCAATCTCTAAACAGCGGTTTAATAATAGCGGCATAAACTAGAATACCATTTATTCTAGGAATGAACTATAAGAGTAGGTTTTAAAAATATAGTTTTCATATATGCTTCTTATAGTACGTTTTTTTTAAACATATTTGCCTCGAAGGAAATCTTATTGCTTCGCAAGGAAAATCGAAAATGCACAAAAAGGATAAATGCAGGGGACTTTATGCTTATAACGGCGTATCCTATGCTTGTATATATTGTTTTCGACAATATGCGTAATCCCTGGGACTATGTAATTTACTTCAAATTATGTTCTTACAAAATGCATATCTGTTATAATTTTCAAGATATTTACTCCACTCCGAAATCGGCGATTCAGCCGCTAGAGAATTGTATTCTTATACTAACGTTTTCTTTCAGTCTAAAGTTTTATCGAAATCTGAATTTTCAGGTTGCCGGTGTTCCTTTTTTAGATGGCAACGATTTCCAAAAAAGTCTCATATCATCCGCGAAAGCAGACTTGCTCAAGGGTTAATTCGTGACGTTCAGTTAAACGTTTAAATTCGATGAGATATAAATCCACTGCGGCTTTATCTGTACTCATGAATATCTAACAGATCCCATGATGAGACTTAATGCGATGTAACCATCCTTGCGAAGTTTTACAGAGGTTTTTTATTTGAATAGTTAACGGTTAGAAAGCCATTCATTGTGAAGCATACCTCTATTTATTCATTGTAAAACTACGATGTAATTTATTGTTATAGTTACATGTATCTGCACTATAAAACTATCCTAACACTTAATTGCTTAATTTAGTTAAAAATATATATTACTTTAATAATTTTTCTTATGTTTTCAGCTATAAAGATAGTCCGGGACATCCGCTGAGATGTACATTTGAAGGGACATTAAAAGATCTTCTTGTATACACAAAACCTAAAATGCCAAAGAAAATATTTTATCAACAACTCAGTATTCGCGTTAACGAACTTGAAAGTAAAAAGCAGTTCAAGTGCCCCTATTTAGGTCTTACAATGAAAGACGAAAAAGAACTGATTCTTTATCCCAACAAGAACGGCACAGTCGGCGATCTCTTGGATGAAGCTAAGAAGCAAATTGAATTTACAGAAGGTAGCACGGGCAAGCTGAGGTTAACTGAAATCTCTTGCAATAAAGTGTCGCTCGGACCGAAAGAGGATACCTCACTGGAGACTATAGCATTATGTACATCGAAAGTTTATCGAATAGAAGAGATTCCAAGGGATGAAATACATTTGGCTGATGACGAAATGTTAGTTCCTTGCGCTCATTTTTATAAGGAAGTATTTTCCACTTTTGGATCGCCTTTCCTTATCAAGATTAAACAAGGAGAACCATTCCTTAAAGTGAAAGGTACATATTTTAGTTATACATGCATGTGGTGGCAAGCCCAACAAGCAGAAGAAAACTAAAATTTTATTTGTGTTTCAGAGAGGATTCAGAAGAAGCTGGCTCTTCCAGAGAAAGAATTTGAAAAGTTCAAATTTGCTATAGTCGCTATGAATCAACCTAACTTCATAAGAGACGACGATTATATAATAAATCTGACAGAATTCAAACCGCACTCAACACAAAGTAAGTATACAATTTTTAAAATAGTGGTTAAGCAATTTTATTCGAATGTAACTTATTATTACACCTGAAATGTAGCACTTAGCGTTAGCAAGTCTCCAAAGGGTTTCAGTGAAACTTACGGCAAAGGAATTGCAGTATTCCAAGATTCAACATATTAGGCATAGATATGAAACTTCAAATGCTTGTAGCTCAGTTGGGATAGTTTTGTGCATATGTCCATTAGACCTTTTTTTTACTTGAAATTGCTTAGGCACCACATCCTTAAGCCGTGACAATCATGTTATGGGACACCCAGAATAAGCTGTTCAAACTTATCGACGCAGTTTGCTCACTTTGTTATTATTGAAATACTTTTTCATGACTAGCATCTACAATGATATACCTTTTATCATCGTAACCCTCAGATTTTCGAATTTTTCATCTTGTGAAGATCTCTTTTTACCTCCTTTTAAACATAACTAAGTGTCGTCAAGGGAAACTACTTCCCTAATGTGCGATAAATTTCTATTTTCAATTTGTTTTCTTCAAAATTCACTCCTCATGTAAGCAATTTCCAAACGCTCAGTTAATGCACATCTATTTTTTAATATTTCAATCGCAAATATTGTAAAAACGCTGACAATTTTTCTCATTTGAATGTAATAATTCATGATTTTTTATTTTCTTTTTATACTTACTTACGATACTTGGACACGTTACAGATAGTATTAGGAACTTCCATTTTAGTTGTGTCTGGCAAATTCCAATGGAAAATTCCAACAGCAGAAACAACTCTGTCAAAATAAAGTGTCAAATATATAACTATAATTATATTCTAGTAAATATTTACCTAGTTTCAGACAACATGGGTCGCCCATTTTCCTTCTCATATTGAAAGTATTTTTGTACGTTTAGTTAATTGCTGCGACTGTGAACTTTTTTTATCTAGCATTCTCTAGTAAGTGAAATTAATTAACTTCTTAACCCTCACTTACCGAACAATGGCAAAATTGCTTTTAAAAGAACAATAAAATTTTCTTCCCATATTTTAATGCATTTGTTAGCACCATGCCTACCTCGACCAATGCGGTTATTATAGTACGTCTTCGTGTCTCCCCAAAAAATTTTCAATCGGCTTAAACTTGCAATAATAGGGCGCTAGGTACAAAACTTCATGGTCACAGTATTCTGCAAGGTTGTCAACGACTTTTGAGACTTGTTCCTGTAATGTAATAAATTAATATATGTATAAGTACAATACACAAAACATACAGAGTAAAACTACATTAAATAATTGCATTTTTAACATAGCAGCCTCGAAGGAAATTATATTATTTCCCAGCCAGTTCTGAATTTCCCCCTTTTTCCAACTTGCGGTAGGACATGGAACTTCTAATTTACTGTGATAACTTGTGTTATCAATCAAAATCAATGCGCTATCATAAATGGTTTTCCAAGGTATCTAAGGAGCTTATCCTCAAATCAATGAATATAATCTTCATGATTCTTTTTTCCATATGTACGTCAACGTTTTCAGTGCAATGTTCGAAGAGAATATGAAGAATGCATCAGGTATAAATTCATGGACACTGCCAACAAGATCCGCAATGAAATTTGATTCTTCCTCTCTTCTTCTTTCTCGAGATCTTTATAGCCTAAAGGCGTCGGGACAAAGCTTCGTATCTGTGAATATTCGACATGTACATACAGTATTTATTTTAACATTTTGTCCGATATTGTTCTGCCATGAATGGTCGACAAAGACATTTTCAAAAATTCATGCTTTGTCTAAGTAGACAAACTGCCAACAATTGATGCCCAAATTTTTAACATATGATTGCAAAATAAATTCCGTCGGCGTACTTCAATACCAGAAGAAAGCCGAATTACGTTAATTGATAATAGGTGCATTATAATAATGAATTCACGATTATTGATAGGGCTCTCGAAAGTCGTTTTTTCTTGGAACTGGGTATCCGCTCAACGCACAATGCAGTTCTGGGTTACTCGATTGTAAAACCAGGTATTTAACTATTCAGTTCTATAACCGTTTTCGGGTACCGAAACCGGGGAACGAATACGCACACCCGTTGTCGAACAATAAATATACAAACATACACATATAATTGGATTGTCGAGAACCGCCTTTTTCAAAAAATAAGGTGCCCGTTTAACACACTACCCGGGTTCCTGAGTACCCGAAATCAGGTAAAACTGATGCTAAAAATTTCAAGTACTCGGATACCCGGTTTCCAACAACAGCCCTAATTATTAGTAATAATGTGTACTAAAGTGGAGCAATCTATAACTATGTATACAGGGTGTTTGAAAGAGCGATGAAAAGTTTCGAACAGCCAATAGGTGGATCTATTAGGAACCATATTAACCACATTTCTCGACATTATGTTGTCGAACGTTAATTTTGGGTTCACGCTGCCGTTTTCACGAACACGTCATACGTATTACTAAAAACTTAATGATTGGGTAATCACGCTGGATATAATTGTCCACATAGTCGTCGCGCTTTCACCTCACGACCATACGTTACAAGTGTTTCGCTCTATTCTTCGTGGTTATAAGTAGTCATAACGAGTACAGAAAAAAATAACGAAAACAAAACAAATAACGTGAGGTAATGATAAAAACAACAATAATAATAGAAAACTTCTTAGCGGTGCGATCACACTACAGTCAGCAAACAGACAAACTCGTTAAAAAAAATAGGTTACTAACGTAGGAAACTTAGTGGCCCTGTTCCCTTATCATACAATACTGATTTATTGCTTTGTCGTAGTTTATGCTGAATTTCTTGGTGTTAAGAATGTTTAATGGTGAATTTTTGGTGGAAAATCAAAATTTACTGAAGTTCAAACCCTTAAAAGATAAATGTGGTTAATATGATTTCTAATGACCTCTCTTATCGACTGTTCAGTACTTTACATCACTTCTCCAAATGCAACAAACGGCTTGTATATTAAACTGATTACATGCATTTAAAAAAAAGTACGTGTAAATTGACTGCAAAAAATTTATATTTTACAATTGGTAGTGTGACGACATAAATTCCTTGCATCGATATTTATCCGGTCCCAAGTATATGTATATGCATTAATTACGTGTGGGTAAAGATTCATTTGACGAATATCACAATAAAAAGCGCTATATAGCTTTAAAAAGAACTGTTTTCAAGCACTTGAGAGTATAATATGGAACCGATAATCAAGAGCTCTCTATGAGAAAATATATCTGTTTCAACCATAATACCACCTTCAAATCGGTTTCTGCGCCAGTGTTTTCCGATGTTGATAGTTATGTTAGCAGCATTTCTCTCAATTCTTTTGTGGTGAGAGGTATACGACATGTTATAGTTAGAAATAGTGAAAACATGTTTTGTTCTACATGCTTGCTGAGTAGAGCGGCGTCGACTAAGATCGTCGTATTTTACACCCGATGTACCCACGTAAATAAGGCTACGGAGTAGGGCCGACCCAACCTATTCGCGTTTCTACTCCTTACGCAGCCGCATCGCGTATTCTATTTAAAATAGGATGATCTTAGCCGTATAACTCGATGCCGTTCTAGTTAGCAAATGTGTCGGACAAAATATGTTTCCACTATCTCTAACAATAAGCAAGATTTTAAAAGAGCACAAAGTTGTTTTTGTTTAAATATAATTTTAATGTTGATAATTTATTTGCAGCTGGAAAACCATGGTTAGGTTTGGAACATGTAAACAAAGCACCTAAAAGGGCAAGATTTAATTATCTGGAGAAAGCCATCAAAATTTACAACTGAGACTGATGCTTTTTTAATAATTAATGTGGTCTACCTGTGTTAAGCAGCTTTTCAGTATTGCCATGTGCTGAGAACCCTATCTCCTCCTCTCAATTTGTACCCAATCCGAGAAAACGAGAAAAGACAAAATTCCTAACACTCTCCTTTTAATTATTATACGCCGCTACTTTAAAAAATAATACTTATAACGTTGTTAACAGATCTTTTTCGGAAGGAAAGAACTAACTATTGTGTGACACCACTTGTAAATATATTATTATTATTATTATTATTATTATTATATCATATATGTCCTTAGCAAGAAAGAGGAAAACCCCACATTGAAAACATTTTTTGACATTGTTAATAACTATATATGCGTATGTTAGTTTGCAAACTTTTTTCTTTATATAGATGCCACATTAAATATGTGTATGATCGTTGATTTTAAATACAGAAAGTTATGATTTTATGCGAATTCTCTACTGTTCTAATTCGATTTTTCATATTTTTCCGAAAGATGTAGAGTTTCATTTTTTACAGACATATGGCCTCATGGGATAATTGAATATTGTGTGCGGTTTTATAGTTATTTCTCGGTTCACCCATTGTTTATTCAATTTTAATGATGTATTTATTAATTATATGATGTTTTAAGATTTATAAGCAATTGAAATCACATATTATATAATGCACATTAATGGCATTTAGTGAAGTCAGATGATTTATGAGGTAAATATAGGGATATAAAATATTTATTGTTTTTGTAAATATCCTGGTTTTGTATGGGACGAATAAACAACATTAATAACTTCAGCGTATTTGCTATTTATTATTATATTTAACTGAAAGCCTAAATGTCGTAAAGCCTTATTTTACTGAGGGTAAACATTAATAATGTCGTAGGATTATCACACAAATGATTCAAACTTTTTCTGAATTTGTTAAATATGCGAATAAACCTCTAATCACCATTTGTGTAGAAGTTTTGTTAGAAACAGTAGCTACATCTTCGCAAAAATGTATCTTCCTGGAAAATTTGGTTGTAATGTTTGTGTTATTCTGTTATCATCAGTGGATAAAAACTATTCACATGCGTAAACGACAAAAAAGATTAATGCAAGCAAAAAGACACTTCTGTCGATATTGTCTAATATACTTCACGGAAATTTAAAAAGACACTTATTTTTTTTTTTCCTTATAAGTCTACTAGTCACATATTTAAATATTTTATTATAGAAAGGCATTAAATGTACTGTACAACTTTACAGCATTAGAGTTCTTTATAGAATTCAGACCCGCATTATTTGTTTGTCAATTTTCTTTATGTGTTGTGTAAAATTCTCTATAAACTCCAGATAATAATAAAAACTTTCATTAATAGTAGTACTAAATATTAATCTGTTTCCTTTCGTTTGAACCATAGAAGGTACCCGATAGAAAAAGGAGATACACATGCGCTAGCGTACTGCTCAGATTCTTACGTAAACATATGAAACGGAAAATACAGGTGAGCATATTTTATGCACACCCCTTCATCCCACATCTCCGATCGGCGGTCGATGTTAATGATCAGTTCCCCCAGTAGGGTGTCTGATTGTGGGTACGTACATACAACGCACCTCGCGCGCAGCCCGAAAGTTGCAACCGTATTGATCACCGTACAAGCAGGGCTTAAATAATAATAAAATTTAACTGTGAAATATTTTATCATATGCAGTGAATAGCAAAAGCGAACACATATTCGCTGTTTTTACAAAAATAGATTTTGTTCAATACTTACGTATGGAATAACAAAAAACACAATATTATACACAAAGAACATTCATTCGATAAAATTCGATTTATTTTAGACTCATATGGAAAAATTACGATTGTCCATTGTTCTGTATTCCAATTTATATATTTTTGGGCGAAACTCAAACGTGCTTTAATCTTTTGCTTCGAGAGAATAAATTCTTTTCTATTGATATAAAATTACTTTCTTTTAATGTTCTTCGAACCATCCATTTGCTTATTTTCTTTCCAACAACTTGACACCTTGACACTTGATGATGTCATTACACGATCGCCAAAATTTTTGCGGAAATCAAAATTTTATACTTAATGCTTTTTTTTTTTTTTTTTTTTTTTCTATCCTATATGCAAACATTAAATAAAAATAAATTTTTATTACTACCATAATTGGAGTGGGCGTGAGTACGAATCATTACATAGGATGTAGTGGAATTTTACGGTCCTAGGGACGTAATAAGTACCAATACACAACAGAAATTGAACAACTTTAATAATTATGTAGACATATAATCAAATATGTTCATAAAATGCTGATTTTCTCGAAATTTTGAGCTGGTAGTAGGAAAATGCCACTCGCGTCGTAAGTGTTCTTGCGCAAAACTGCACTTGGGGCGCTTATGACACAAAAAACTGTTTAGTAGTAAAATCGTGTTCACTTTTGCACCTCGGTGTATATCATGTTGAATAGCCGATTATTTATAAATGTTAACTTCAGTTTTCTTAGTTGGCATAGTTTACAGAGTACATTGCCAATCCAATCTTCTCTTTTAAAAGGTTACTTTCATTAGCGAACCGTAAAGTATCTTAAAATTGCGTGTCGGTCTTACCCACTGTTTCTTGTAAATCTGGTAAATCGAGAATCCGCCTGCCCTTTTGCTATATTTGGTTTTATTTTTTGCGGCGTATTTTTTTGAAACAAAGGAAAATGTGCTTTAGGTTAGCTATCAAATACATAATATATTTCACACAACTTTCATTTTGATTTTTTTTACGAATATTTCCGTACTACCTGATGAAAGTGAAACTTATAACATTTTTATTTAATTCATTTACAGCTAAAAAAAGAAATTGTTTTAATTTTAATAGCGAATTTTGCTCAACACACTCCGACCACAATTGAAGTATTCATTCTGTTTGACTAGCAAAACAAATATTGATCATACATATATTGATAGCGTGCATTATGATATATGTAACATGTGATTGTTGGATAACAATAACTAAAATTGTTGATAATTATAAAACTGAAAAATGCTATAATACAATCTTTCATAGAAAAGGTATATACTCGTATACATATAAATAAAATAAACAGCTGTTTGTTAATCAAGTTTCATTCATTTTGCAATTGAAATATGTTTTACATAAGATGTATTTATTAATTTTTAGTGTGGCAATGAAGGTAATAAAGTAGATAGTATAAATCGTTATTATATTTAAAGTGAAATACTACTTGCGTTCATATACAGGGTGTCTAAGGTGTACGTTATTGTGTGAAGAATGGACTTGAATAGGTTACAGAGAATAACAAAAATATGTAATCCGAATTAAATAATCAGTACGCCCTGTATATTATTATCTATCAGTCATTTAAAATTTTGTTGCAGTAGTTTTTATAAGATCATTAGGATTGCGTGCTTTCTTAAATCTTGTAAAAGGTTTTTTTACTTTCTCAATAAATGTATCTAAGCCATAGTGCGTTCTTGCCCGGCTAAAGGGATATTTTCAATGGAAACATTTATAATTGTTTTCCAGAATCCAAAGATGGTAATTTATATCATTAGAGGAATGCCCTATGACCTCGATCCATGATATTCATATATCACAGTCCTACGTCTCGAAACATGTCTTTGAGCGTTACGAGTCCTTGCTTACTAGTAACATTTGATAATACATTACTAAAGAAAAGATTATTTGTATAGGAAAGGTATATTCCAAATTTTAAAATGTGTAAGCAATTTAAATGTGTGTATATAGTGTTTAAATTATATTTATATTTGATATGTATGTATATACAGGGTCTTATGCATTAAAATCTTCAATGTTTATTGTTTGTGAATTGCATTGTATGTTTTATTGGTTTAAGTTATTTTCTGCAGGAGTCACATATTAGTTCGATTTTGCCATCAATGTTACATTGAAGATATGATATGATAAGAAATTGTTGAAGTAAGATAACGTATTGTTGCTTTTGTAATGATCAATTAACACATTGCAACTTAAAGAATCACTTTAGTCATATTTTCACAAGTTATTACAATATTTCTCCAACGGAATACACCGATTTCTTTTTTGACACTTGGACATCTTATACCTTGTCAAATGTCGATTACCTACCCTTTCTTTGACGATCTTTTTCTTTTACATTATTGTAAAAATAGTAATCTCTGTTTTAAATGAAAGTAGTAAACTTAGTAATAATGTGTTTAACAACGAAACATTTATTTTGAAAATAATTATTGTTCTTATTCGATTACTAAATACTTACAACGTATACTTATCATTAGATTTAACATCAGATGGACATTTATTCACAGCTAATTGAAGTTGGAAATACTTGAAAATATTGGTGACAACATCGATACAAACATGTTGAAGTATGTACAATAAAGCATACTCACTTATCCCTGTATATATGTGAAGAAATAATTTAAAGAGTGCGAAATACGCTCATCGAACTTGATTTCTATACGTGAGGTTGTTATCGCTTCTTGTATAAATTGAATTTGTGAAAATTATTTTTCGTATAGCAACGGACACTTTTTATAATAATAAGTAGTATAATGGAATTTAATAAATTATTGTGATTAAAAAGGCAAAGTTTTTTGCAGTGCTGTTCATTTCTAACAAACATCCCTCGTTTTAATAGCTGTTCTCTTTCTGATTAATTTATACTCCCGTTTCTTTTTCTTTTTTATTATGTACCGATATAGCTCATCTTGAGGATTCGAGCCGACAACACTACATATGACATATCTATGTATATGTATATATGTGACTTTCCATTCAACCTTCAACCGGTTGTTATACCGAAAGAAGGCATACTATATGTTATATTATTTATTTTAAATAGCATCACTGTAAATTGGACTTTGTGAATAAATGATAAAAAGGAGATTATATTCTATTTTTTGTAGACCCCATTGCATGTTAGTACAGAACAATACGCAATACTAAAATGGATCGAAACGTATTTAACGCAACTTCTATGTTTAATACAGCTCACCGTGGTATTGGGCCAATAACTTAGTGTAACAGAGGAATTTGTTTGTTGACGCCAAAGTATTTACATGCAATTTTCCAAGTGTGCACTTCGTCGTTTCTAATGCTTTTGGTTACACTATCATCTAATGGCATTAATTACCGCGTCATTTCACATTTGTATACTGTCAAATTGCAGATTATCACCACGAGAATCTTGGAAAGCGACGTTTAAGAAAAAGTTAAGAATTTTGACCGCCCCATCGCTATATGTCTACGAAATATTGTTACTCCTTTGTAAATCGTGATAATTTGACCAAGGTATGTTCTCTTAGGGCGCAAATCAAACCATGTTATAACGCACTGTTTCCTGCTAGATGACACTAGCCAGCGAAACCGACAGTTAATGATTGAAATTTCAAATGCGTAGGAATACAATAATATCTGCTAAACGTAGGCATAGTTCAAACGCATATACAGTTCAGGCATTTGGGTGATTTGCCTGTATGCATCCTACCTGTAGACCAATTTTCTTATTAGCACCGCGGAGTGTTCTTCTTAGTTTAGAGTCTGAAGCGCAACAGTACATGCAAATAATTTAATTTTGCACACATAAAAGGGTTGGAACTGTAATAGTAGCAACTATTTATTTATTTATAGTAGAAAAATGATACATGCATGAAACTACTACCTACGTTAGTAGTTATGAATTATGCGTTTGTTCACTCGGGCTTCACTTTTTACTTGGTGTAGTGTAAAATGACGTCACGATAGAAGTCAATGAATGCGAAAACGAATTCGAATCTTTCTCTTACTGAATTCTCGATTACATTCATATTTACGTACATATGTACTAGAGCAAGCGAATGAATAGGAGGCTTAACTTATCGCATAATAAATAATTAGAAGTGGTATGGTTTTATGAATATGACCGCTCTTTATAAATATAAATGGATTGGCTTGCTACAGTACATAGGTACGTAAAAATGAATGCGGTGGAATCGAGAAATCGGTAAGGAATTCGACTTCGTATTAATGGACTTCTATCGACTGCAAAATGCAATCAATAGGCCCAGCGCTGGTATATGGACGTGTAACTTACACCAAGCACATGAAAATGAATGACTTCCGTCGTTATTGCAATATTTCCCTTACTTGAAATTTAATTAGCGCTACTTATTTCGATGTAAACAGTTCTTACTCCTACTCCAAAATGGGTATAAGAAGTGTAGACACCAACAAACAACTTTCGTACATCTGCATCCAGGACCAACGAACGCATATTTTTACACTGGTTATTCGGAACAATTAGTGTAGGTCGAGCAAACAAACCTTATGATTAAAGTTCGCCACTTTCCGTGTGCTTCACGAAATTAGCAGAGAATAGACAGACTCGTGTTTATTCGTCTCGTGAGAATGGGTTTGTGTTGCCAACTGTTTTCCCGAAAGTCGACAAAACACAACTCTGTCTAGTCTCTGCTAACGGAAACGGAACTTATGAATTTTACCGTCCAAAACACGAAGACAATATGCGTCATAGAAATGTTACGTTGCTATAAGAGGCAGTTTTATTACAATGCCTGCCAGTTCTACAGTCACTTGTCCACGGATCTTAAAAACATTCACTGTCGTTTTTTAAAATGAAAATAAATGCACAACTCATAGACAAGGCTTTGTGGTCAATAGTCACGAGTTTTTGAAGTAGTGTTGCTGTGAATATATGCATAATTGTTTATTTGGTTATAGATGTTTTCTGTTCTTTTGACTATATTCCTATTCTATATTACTCAAAATTCTAATGTTTGGTTTCTTTGTTCAATTAATATATGTATGTTGACAACATTTCATTAATACCTTTCGATGATTTTTTTTTAACGAAGGGTATTATTATTATTTATAGCGCTCTAATTAATGGCATTAGACATTGATTTGATTACAATAACAACGTGTAACGTGTAGAAAGTACTATTATGGTATAGTGTGCAGCAGTGCACTTGCATTTTTTTATTTAATTGTCTTTTGTATAATTCTTGTAATCCTATTAAACATGTGACACCATCGATAAAATATTCCGTAATTTTAAAGCAAAAGAGATGCACTGTTGATGTATGACAAAATCGTATTTGTGTACAAAATCTACCCTATATATGCTTCAACACCGCATTCAACGACTATTGTGCTACGCTGCTTCTAACACTTCTTGAATATTGGACATAATCACATCACATCACTATTGTGATATCTGCTATAGGTCCACATAAACAAAAACACGTCAAGCTTATGATGAGAAGACGATCTAAAAATTGAATTCTACTGCCAGGGAAGAATCCAAAAATGAAAAATTATACAAGGTGTTCTATTAAAAGAATTGAAAGGGTGCCTATATGGATGCGGGGATGAAAGTTATATCGATTATAAACAAGCAAAAAGATATCCCCCTTTATATGTTTTTTTACGTATTTTTGCATTTCTGTCTGAAAATTAACAAATTTACAATTCAGGGTGGCTTTCATTGAAATACTCTGTATAATGTAAAACCAGCTTTTATTTTTGAAAACAAAGCATTTAATTGCCAATAATAGCAAACCCAAAATACAACAAAAACAACTACTAGTAGGAAATGAATGATAGAAGTTGCAGCACTAGAAATTAGAAATGATAGAACTGGTTCCTGTATTGGTTAAACAACAAGAAGAAAACGACAAACGCTGTGAAAATAATATTGATCCTTAAACCTCGTAAAAGTTTAAAATTAAATGGTTGCTATAGATATAGCAATCATGTTTCTGATATTGTTTTTCTTTTATTTCATACAAGCAATTGACATATTACATTTGATAAACAACCATTCCAGAGACAATTTACTACTGTACAACAAGATTACAGTTTTTAGTAATAAACTAATTAAAAAAATGGTACTGAATACAGAATACAACACTGTCGATCATGGGCGCAACCTGAATTTGGTCAGAGGTGTTAGGAGTAAATTGAAAACTTTACATAAATATATGCAACTATATATACATAGAAGTTATAACAGGAAACAGTAAGGTAAAAATATAGTTAGTTGTTCTTGTTCACAATATTTGTTCGTTGTGTATTAGAGTTAATAAATAAGTGTTTTTGTTAATTTATTGGTTCTCTCTCAAAGTAAAATATTGGCAACACTCGCCCATTCTCAGTCAACATATTTTAGAAAACCTGCTACACCCTAAGAGGTTTCCATTGGTTTAGAATGAGCGTCGCGGTAGCAACAGCATTTCAGGGTTATCAGAATTGACAGATTTCTGGGACGGATTCTGTAAGGTTAATGCTCGATACGTTGACCAATTTGAACTCGAAAGACCTTGGTTCATTTGCTGCAATTTGATGTTTTCGCTGTAATGAGTATTTATTTTGATAAATACTCACTACACTAAATTTGTCAATAGGAGAGAGGTGTACAAAATGGCGTAGGTGTTCTCCATATATCTTGTAGAAAAATAGTAAATCTAAAAAACAAATGTAAACGAACATAATATTATTCTTTGGCAACCTTCTAACCAAAAAAGAAAATGAAAAAGTAAAGATTTATTGAAAATAAATAACAAAAAGTCGCTTTAGGTCGCTTGGGCACAATGACACATTTCTTAAAACTTCGATTTGTGGTTTATTTTTTTATTTTTTTTTCTTCGATTTGTGGTTTATTATGGATTTCCCAAAGTTTTTGGTGGTTTTATTGTCCTGTACACTCTATGTGTGTCCATTGACTACATTCTTGATAGTTTTGTGCTTTTAAGATAATATATAATTCGGTGCAATAAATGCAGTTCGTCTTAGAAAATTTGAATATCTTTTTTGCGTCTGTCATGGCAAACAACACAAAAGTATTGACACATCCGCACCACACAAAGTTTAACTATTTAACCCAATCAAGATATGAACGTATGTTTCAGTTCGGGTAATACACTTAAAAGCCTTCTTGACAATCCGAAAGATAAACCAAACATGGAGGATAGGGCGGAAATTTATAAAATTGCATGCAGGCACTGTCATAAAATCTACACATTGTTCAAACGAAAAGAGCGGTAAGCAGCAGATTTGAAGAACGCATCAGGTCTTATCGATTTGGCAAATTGAAATCGTCAAGTGTAGCACAACACATAAACGAAACCGGGCATAATACTAAATTAGAAAACTAGAAATTGATTAAGAACGTAACTTCGCCGCGGAAATTTATTTACATAAAAAGCAACAAGAATCTGATGAATGGAGAGAACGGACAATTGTACTCAGTTCTATTTGATTTATTGAGGTAAAACTGGACATGTTTTGTTGGGCACTGCAATGACAATCCGTATTTTTCCGCATGTCTTAGTTTTAAAGTACGTAGGCTGTAAAAGTAGGTACTTGTAAATAATATTTTTCTCGAAAGTAGGGATAGAACAGGCATGCTAGATGGTGAGATTTCTCACATCATTCGGTCACTGGTTGAGAATGAGGATCCCATGCATCCTCGAAACGGCTGTCCCGGATTAATTAATTAAACTTGTGTGGTGCGCATACTTTCCATAAATCAGTATTATAAATAAATTAAATATTAAATTAAATCAATAAAACATCTATAAATGATTATATTTACCTGATATTAGACCACGTAGGAATTATTTTTTGATCGCCTGAACAATCAAAATATAGAGTATCCACTAATGAAGTCAGAAGACAAACTCTTTTCAAATATGCAACGTTTCTTGCCGAAATTTTGCAAATAATGCTTCAAACACACAGACGGCGTTAATTGTTAAAAAAAAGAGCAATATATGTTATTTTACTCCACTATGTCATTCTATACACCTCTTCCATACTTTACTAGAAGCTTGCGCTGAAAATAACCATCGTTTAATTTTATGTAGAATATGTTTAATTATCGAAAATGCCTATGGATCATAGATATTAACGTAGAAAGTGCTTAAATGAAATCGTTAGTGTCGCTTCGACGTAATACCAATATTAAACATTACTTAAACACTTAAATGGCCCTTATACGGTACAAGTAGCTGAAGGCAGCAGTCTGTAGCCATTTCCAAAAGTCTAGTAGCCAACAGTACCTTTCTAGTAGTCCAATTAACTATTTATCACCCACCCTGCTGGCAACACTGCTTGTACGTAACAAACGCTCTACATCTTATGGTTTACATCACTAAGATGAACACACTAACTGGGACAGCTGTATGATCATTCATATTTACGTGATATATGCTCACATACGACGATTATACCAAGGCCAAGGTTACTTAGATACCTAAGTAACACGATATTAAAGCCATAAATATAATAATGCTTCAAGTAAATGGTTCAAATCGTTATCATATAACGGAATTTACCAAACGATTACGGTTACACAATGTTTAAAGTCATCTCACTTTAATTAGCTTGCATTCCTTTACCTGGCTTATTCTAATTAAATTACATCAATTACCCCAAATTTAAATGTAAACATACTTTACCATTAAACTGATGGCGTCAATCAAATATATTCCATTAACCAATTGCGAAATTGTTATTCACACATATTTGCCAGTTGCTATGCACTATTAAATTTAATACCAAAAATAACGCAATAAGGAGGCCTGCTGGAAATAAATTTGTTTACGTCAATATAAATTTCGGTTTTATAGAGCAATTGTTGTTTTTTAGTATTTTAGTAGTAGTAGTATTAGGCACAAATGCCTCTAGTCACTGCGACCTTGATAGATCTATTGTAACAAAATGCCCTTATATGTGTTAGAATAGGTAAAGGTTCTTGCTAAGCCGTAATATTACTCAATGATCTTCATCCTTCAGTTCAGTAGATATCAGAAATGGTTTACTGAAATATTGTTGTTGAGTACGACTAATGGCAACGCATTTGCATAGAATGTGTTGTGCCGTCTCCAGAGCTTCTTGGCATAGACAATAGATGTGATCTTCAGCTTTTCCTAGATTGGATAAGTGATATTTTAGGGCTGCATGACCTATCAGAAATCCCACCAGTAATCTAAGCTGTCCACTGCTGAACTGCAGCACTATTTTTACTGTCCTAAGCAAGTCTAATATGAATGCTTTCGCGTGTTTTTGTCGTGGAACATTTTCCCAATACGAGGTCTTTTGATTATGCTCCCGTGTTTTAATTGCTTATAGTATGTGGCTCTCTTGTAGGCTACAAAAGGGGTTAGGATCAATGAAGGGCATATTCGCTGCTTTTCTAGCCAGGTTGTCTGCCTTTTCATTACCTTCGATCCCTTGATGGCTTGAGACCCATCGCAAAATAACATGGTCTTTGTGGTGTACATTCGTGAATCAAACCAGATTCTTATGAGTAGGCTTTAGTAGCCTTTAAAACTGACTGTTACTGAATATAGTTATGGTTGGGCTTTGTATCCCTATCTCGAGGTTCTTTATGACGCACAAGTTGAAAGCAGAGATCTCTGCTTGAAATATGTTGACGTGGAGTCCTGTAGGCATTTTAAAGTGGTAGTTAGACCCACTAATGCCTATACCTTCTATTCTTGTCCGTGTACCATGCCACGATACCTTTTTTACTGTGTCGCGTAGGAATCACGTGGTTTGCATTTTGCATCAGATAACTTACGTTTAGATCTTCAATGATTCTGAGATGCCGTTTAAGATCCCCAGACTGCAGTCCCTTCATTCTACAAAGCGTGAGGGCACTCAATATGCTTGTTTCTGAATGTGGATATGAAGCGGCGATAATCCCAGCAAGACTTCCAGCGTTGCTACGGATCACATCTGTGATGTTGAGACAAGCAAGCCTCTAGGTGATTATGGGTCTAGTTATTGCTATGCATAACCGCAATGGCATTTTTTTGTAAGTTGGACATGTGGTTCCATGTTATTTTTTTGTCGAACGTGACTCCCAAGTATTTAACTTCATCGCTGAAATTTTTCCTTCAACAGACGGTGTTTTTAAATAGACTTTCTTTTTTCTTGTGAAAGGAACGATTGTAATCTTTTTCAGGTTTATACGCAAGCTATGATTTTTACATCATTTGTATGTGTCGTCCGTGTAAGAGGTCTGTGCATAAGTTGTAATATTATATTCTCATATTTTCCACGGATCATGATTACCAGGTCGTCAGCGAATGGCACCAGATTCAAGGAACACATCAGATCTTATTGATTGGATAGCAAGTGTAGCACAGCACATAAACGAAACCGGGCATAATATTGAATTACAAAAGTTGAAATTCATTAAGAACGTAACTCCACCACGTGAATTAGACGCCTACGAAACTATTTACATAAAAGGCAACACAAACTTGATGAATAGAGAGAACTGACCGTTGTCGTACTCAGCTCTATTCGATTTATTGGGGTAAGGCTGCACATGTTTTATACTACAATGACAAGAAACACTTCCGTCTATGTGTCACACTTTCACATGTCTTAGTTTTAGGGTATGTAAGCCGTAAAACTAGGTACTTGTAAATTATATTTTTCTGGAAAGTAGGGATAGAACAGGCATGTTAGATTTAGAGATTTCTCACATCATTCGGTCACCGATAATTAATTAAAATTGTGTGGTGTGGAGTGTGCCGATACGTTTGTATTGTTTACCAATCTCAAAAATCCCAACAAAAGGACAAGTACAAAACAACATTTTTATCAATTTTTAAAAATCAAAAAATTTGAGTTAAAAAAAAGTCGAAAGTCATCTTAGAGCTCATGTGCCAAAACATTTAGATGACAGTGTATGCATGAGAGTATATCGGAACTTTCGATTACAATTATTACGACTCGTTTTATTAAATTATTTTCTTTTGATATAATTGAAGAAATAAGGCCAATGGGGTTATCTCCATCGTTAGGAAACTCATGTATTGGTTTTGAAGTTCCAAAGATTATTCTTTTTGACATTTAGCTGACAAAATAAAACATAATTATAACCTCAATCTTATACTAGTTTCTTATCATGTTTAAAATAAGACCTCACCGTGATGAAAAACATATCTTAATTCTCAGAAAATTGCAACCAATTTAGTTCGATTATGCCGTTACTGCTTTCCCGCCTCTTGTCCTGTTCACACCACGTGTTAACAAAGGTAAGCACACGTTATTTACTTGCTGCAGTATGTAAATTGTTACTCTAAATACAAGGCATATTATAAACATTATTGAATGCTTTAATTTAGTTGTATTTTTGTCCGAATACAATGGGTTATCGGCGTAAGTTGACCTTTCTACTTTAATAAAATTAACTTGCAAGCATACCACCGCTTAGTAAATAGTTTCCTTCATTGCTAACCGTCCGTTCGAATTCACTCGTTACTCGTTTACTTTCCCAATTCTTCCTATCAGAGATAATAGATATGTAAGTTATAGTGAAAGTCTCTAGTTAATTATAGTTATGTATTAGACACTGCAGTAAGCGATAGCGACTAATTGCAACCTAACCTTCTATTTGATTCCCACCTTTAATATTTTGAAATTTACGCCCGGAATTTTTCACGGTACAAATACCTTACTAAAGTTATTATCTTTTTTAGTGTCCTACTCAACAGTTCCTATCGCAATCGTTGAGAATGAGTTCTACTTTACTGAATTCCAATGTTTGGGACTCGGATCCCGAATTATTTGATATTGTAAAAAAGGAAAAGCAAAGGCAGCTAAAAAGTTTGGAACTAATAGCATCTGAAAATTTTACATCACTTCCAGTATTACAGTGTCTTGGGTCTTGTTTGCATAATAAATATTCGGAAGGGTTACCTGGCCAAAGGTAAATATATTTTATAGTAGTTGTTTATACAATGTAAATCTGTTAAATTTATTTCCACGAATTGTGATTATATAGCTTTATTTCTCTTTATTTTATCTTTACTTCATGTTTTCTCTGTTTACATAAGATATACAGGATAGACTTAAAGTGATACACGCAAATAAATAAAGAAAGCAAAAACCTACATTTTTTTTAGTACAATGTATATTTTTGTGCCTTTATTGAAAGAGGCCGTCATTTGGAATACATTGTACATTAATTTTTAAGGTAGAAGTTTTTTTCTTAATTTTGTTTAAAATTTGAATATTTTTATTCCCACCGTTTAAAGCATGATACTTGGTTTAAACAATTTTGAATATTGGAAGGATATTTAAAATTTATTGATTTTTAGTAATAAATAACGGTATACGCTCAATACTGTGAACAAAATGAAACGGAGAGTTTCCGCTAACAATTAGTTCATATCAAAGGGAGTGACTTTATGCTTAAAATAATAGGTATTGTTGCATTTGTAATTGCACATTTTTTTAATTTGAAAACTATAAAGGATACATTCTAAATATATTGTGTCATGTTTGTTTGTTTTTTGTATTTTTCAATGTTTTGTATTACATCTGTTTTTCTTATTTCTTTTAATATTTGAATATAGTTCAAATTAAGTCCATTTTCTTCTGCCCATTGGATTGATGTGTTCAATGCATTTGTTGCACTGTCTGAAGCGTCTTTTTTGTGGTTTTTTTTTAGTTTCATCTTCTTTTTCTTCGTCAAAATTGTCTAATTGTGCATCCATTTCACCCCATGCATGTCTGTCACATCCACTTCAATCTAGAAATAAATGTACATGCAGTGATGAAAGTTGTGTCAATAAACATTAATTATATACATGTGGTAGTAATTTGTTTAAAGTGTCGTGTTTCAGGTAGACCTTCTTTCCATTTTTGCTGCAGTACACTAAGTAACAAATCATCCTCGTCTTCTTGATTACTGAAATCTAGAATTTTTCCCCAGCATTTAGCAATCATAGCTGGGCCTAATCGGTGCATACATCAAATTGACAAGAGCATCTTTTATTGTCAAATTTTTAATGTTTCTAAAATGGAGCCATTCGCAATGATATTGCCAAGAAGGCTACTTCTATAATATAATTTTGTAAGTCTGATCACACTGTGATCCATTGGTTGGATAAGAGGTGCTATATTTGGTGCGAGGTACATGGTTGTAATGCCCATCTTCACTTCGTAATTCTTCTATTGCGGGATGTGATGGAGCATTATCCAAAATAAGTATCACTTTTATTGAATGACCACTTGATTTGTGAAAACGTGTAAGCTTCCAACAGAACAATTGATGGCTTGTCAATAATTTTGGGAAATTTATGATTGATAAATTAAATTTACATTATAAACGTCTAAGCTAATTTGGAGTAGTCATAGTCCACAGGAAGAGAAAAATATTTAAAAGCTCTAGGATTTTTTACCGTACCAAAAACCAATGGTTTGACTTTATGATTTCCACTAGCATTACTACATGCCAAAAATGTTAATCGTTTCTCACGTTTTCAACCTAGAGTAATCTTCTCTTGAGATGAAACAAAGGTTTTTTCTGATAGAAGATTCTAATAGAAAACCTTATCAGCGTTATATAACTAATCAGATGTAATTCCTAGTTGCTCTATTTTATTTTTTAATTGGACTTTAAACGGATCAACTAGTTCTGGCTGAGATGATAATTTTTCTCCGGCAATTTTTAAATATCGAATTCCGAATCTTTTTTTAAACCTTTACAACCAACCGTCACATTCCGTCATATTCTTCAATACAATTTCCTTTCATCTCCGAATTGAATGCTTTTGCCTTTTCTTTGATCATATCATCACTAACCATAACGTTTTTATTTCTTTGATTCAAAAACCTTTTGTTTTTTTTTCTGCATTTCAGGATGTTTAGATCCCCTTAAAGTTCTTCTTTGGCCTGGTCAGGCCACCGCACGTAATATTAATTTCTTTTTAGTTCTTATTTTACAAATCGTGGATTTGGCAACGTCATATTTTTTTCATAAATTTGTTACACTTACACTTTTCTTTAATTTCTTAATTATACCCGCTTTTTTACGGAGTGTTAAGCACTTCGGTGTTCTTTGCAACGACATGACGTGATAAGTCGCGATCGAACACTTCTCCAGTCAAATAGATACTGTAAGCAGTGTTAAGATATCGAGAAGCGTATAGCGTAAACAACGCGCCTCATGCAACCCGGGGAACTACAGCAGCATCTGCGTACCTATACGGGGAAATCCCGCCTCACGATGTTATACAAACGTGTTCACGTTATATGGCGTTCAATGTTATGAAAATGGTTATTTACTATTGTATTACGTACGGTTTATGCTAAGGTACTAATAAAAAACGTAGATTTAATAAAATATACATTCCATTAAAAAAAAAAAGTAGGTTGTGTTTTGTGTGACGTAATGCTAAATAATTAAGATTGTCTGCTGTAAGTACTAGAACTGCGACTCCCCACCGTGCATAATAACTCTACCTGCTTACAATTTGCAATATTTGTTTTCTTTCTTTGTTATTTGCGTGTATCACTTTAAGTAACCACTTAAAGTGATACAGCAAGTATGTAAGAAACAATTAACTATCGTTTAAACATTCGACATTGATGTTAAATGTTTAGATAGGTGCGTTGTTTGAATTTAATTTTATAATTATTTCCACTTTATATTGCGTAGAAGTTGCGATTATATTCACATTTCAAATTTCCTGGTCTATGGCGTATAGCATATTAAGAAACACTCCTTTCCAAATATTTAATAATAATCAATATTTTTTGCATTATCGTTTTTGTTATCTATTTAATTTTTTCCATTGCTTAATTCCTATTTAAAACTGCAATTACTGGATTTCGTTAAGCAGATCAGACTCCCGCTTTAATGACGAATTAACTAAAGAATTAAGATATTTTCACTAAAATTAAAAAAAAATTATAATGACAGGCCCTTTTTTTAAAACAATGTGAAAAATGTATTTACTTTAAATGCTATGTCGTATTTACCAAATTAATATTTCATACTGCTGAGTTTGTAAAACAACAAGCTGAACAGAATTAAATTGTGGAAGGATATGCTAGCAACACTTATTGTATTCAAATCCTTACATTGTATCATGGCGAATTCTAAACGCATAATTTAGAATTTACAACCGCAAGTTCTATTTAAGGCTAACCTCTATAAACACAATAATTTTTTTCAATTATCAAAAAATCAAAAGTAATCTTCAATTGAGTTGGTTTCTTTTTTTATTATTAGAGACAAAAAATTACAGCTTAAGGTTAGTATATACAAGACAGTAACTTCTGAAATTATTTAATCTCTCCGGGAATTCTTGAAATATCTTAATTAAAACATAAACATTTTCTTTAGGTGGGGTTACCAGAAGTCTGGAATTCCTCGAATTTTTAAAATGGAATTTTTAATTTTTCGGCTGTTACTTGTTAAGTTGCTTACTAAAATAAGTGCATTGACATATCGTGTACATTGCGCTTGAAAAAGAAATACACGGAGAAATGAAAGTGTTGCCTCTGTGTGTTGACCCATGCTGTCATCAGCAGCCACTAGGTGAAAGTATAAAATAAAGCCTTAAAAGTTTTTCTTTTCAATTTATGGTATATAACATAATTTTGAAGAAAAAACTCTCTGTAATATCATCGCGTTCGGATTTTTTAAAGGAAAATGTCTTGGGACGGGTAAATAGCATCGTATCATGCTTAATTAATTATTATTAATGCTTGTGCTAAGTAATCAGCTATCTTGATCTCTGTTTCCACAAACAAATATTGTCTCTTAGAAAACAAAGTCTTTTATCAATTATATGTATTCGTATAAGTATCATTTCATTGCTTTTAGATATTACGGGGGCAATGAATATATCGATGAAGTTGAATTATTGGCGCAGAAACGCTCTTTAGAAGTATATCGCTTAAATCCAGAAGAATGGGGTACAAATGTCCAACCATTATCTGGATCACCAGCAAATTTCCAAGTTTATACTGGTATCTTTTGAAAATATCAAAGATATTGAAAATTATCTAGTATTATCGTTTGTTTTATTTACAGCAATTGCAGAACCACACGGACGTATTATGGGACTGGATTTGCCAGATGGAGGTCATTTAACTCACGGTTTCCAAACACCAGCAAAAAAAATTTCAGCAACTTCGCTATTTTTTGAATCCATGCCGTACAAAGTTAGTTATAACAATTTCTCATTTTTCCATTTTGCATTTCTGCGTTGGCGTTTTCTTTATAGGTCGATACAGAGACTGGTTTGATCAATTATGATGATCTAGCAAAGAGCGCAAAGTTATTCAGACCAAAAGTGATCATAGCTGGAGTTAGTTGTTACTCTCGTGCATTGGATTATAAAAGATTTAGGGAAATATGCGATGAGGTAGGCGCATACCTAGTATCCGATATGGCGCACATTTCCGGTTTGGTAGCAGCAGGTATTTGTTGAAATTAAGTTAATACTAAATTAATATTCAATGAAAATGTATATAGGTGTCACTCCAAATCCATTTGAATACAGCGATGTTGTAACTACAACAACCCATAAAAGTCTAAGAGGTCCAAGAGCTGCTATTATTTTCTTTCGGAAAGGTGTCCGATCAGTCAATGCCAAAGGAGACAAAATAATGTATGATTTAGAGTCAAAAATAAATCAAGCAGTATTTCCAGGACTCCAAGGTAAGTAGAGCAAAAAAATTCACCAAGAAGAGCAAAAATAATAATTATTGTTTTAAGGCGGTCCGCATAACAATGCAATCGCTGCCATAGCAACAGCATTAAAACAAGCTCAATCGTCGGAATTTATTCAGTATCAAAAGCAAGTTGTGGCTAACGCCAAGAGGTTAGCTGCGGGGTTACAAGAACGCGGTTACAAAATTGCAACAGGTGGTACGGATGTTCACATGTTGCTAGTGGATTTGAGGAATGTTAAGTTATCAGGAGCAAAAGCTGAGAAGATCCTTGAAGATATTTCGATAGCGTGCAACAAAAATACAGTGCCTGGTGATAAAAGCGCTTTGAATCCTTCTGGATTTAGATTAGGTAAAACTATTTCAATTTCTTCAAATTACTGGTTCAATTATTTTTTAAACGTACAGGTACACCAGCTATTACAACGCGCGGCTTCGTTGAGAAAGATATCGATAAGGTAGCCGATTTTATCGATAGAGGATTGAAATTGGCAATTGAAATTAATACCAAGTCTGGACCGAAATTGGTCGACTTTAAACGTTTAACGGAAGAGGATAGCGAAATAAAAAGCAAAATATCCGCATTGAGGAAGGAAGTTGAAGACTTTTGTATACAATTTCCGCTTCCTGGCCTTCCAGAATACTAATAATCATTACAAACACATTTTTTTTCCTGTATTACTATAATTTTGCGAAAAGTTACTTTTATATATACAAGTCTGTGAATCTCGGGAAATAAATTTATTTTATAATTGTACTTGCTTCCTTTGTAAGATAACAAAAAATGAATAAAAAAAAGATCTAAAAGTGGCAATAAAGCTCAAAAAATGAAAAATTTGTTTCGTGTATGTACTTGATATACAATAAACAGTGAATAAGAAGATAGGTGTTGAAGAGAGTAATTTTGATTGTCTTGGATAAACAATGTTTAAATAATTTCTAAAATATTTGCTGTACTTCACACCGTAACATATTTAAGTAGAGTTTAAGATTTTCATTTATAAATAAGGGTCTTGTAGTACGATTTCCCGAAATCGCAGCCCGTACATTTCTCAGAAAATTATGTATTTCCAGCGCGAAATATCTGCTAAGTTTAAATATGTCATCACTGAAGCAAATATGATTTAGGTAAGTTTCTTGTCTTTCAATGTTAATGGTTTAGTAGAAATCAATTTGCCTATCTGTCAGCTTCCAATATTTCATGGAGCATTTTAGTTTTGTCTGGATCCAATTTAGACTTCTTTAAAATTCGTCCGCCGATATGTTCAATACTTCAAATACTTTGGCCCTGTGAGAGGTTGTGTGGTGCAACTAGAAATTCTTCAATGATTTGAATCTTTTGGTGCAGTAGGTCGTTCTATATTTACACTACCAGTTGGCATGAATTTGGCGCACAGTTCTCAAATATTTCCTGTTGATAGTAGAGGTTTATTCGGATAGCGTTCACCAAATATTAAAATTGCCTCAATCTTATCTTCATTGTTCGTTATCACAAGATATGATGTTAGGAGATCATTTTCAACGAAGCGAAGATTCACAGACGAAAATTTTGAAAACGCAATAATAACTGTACAAACTGAAAACGCAATATCTCAGCATTAATGTTTTAATAGTTATGTTGATTTAAATTACTGTAGGTGTTTAAACCATTTTTAAAATACGAAAAGAAACGCCACTGGTGTATTACACTGTGCATTGAGATTTTCTTTTTATTCACGAAAATCGGGAGAGCGATTTTATCCATCCTACAGGATTCAAAAAAAAATACAACTATAAAAGTACTAGTATTCCATTAAAGATAAAGTTAATGTTCGAAATTGACCAGCAGAGGACGCAACTAATGTAACAATGTAGAAAAAGCATAATTTTTCAAAAAATACAAATGGAATGGTGGGTTGATATTACTATCAGTGCATGGCCCACGTGTTTTAGTTATAATTTCGAAAGGAAAATAAAAAGTAACATTTGGTTTTCGCCATTCCTTTCTGCCTCCAATCTTTATCAATAATTACTTGCAGTGAATATACCCTTCCACTTAAAAATTTAAAAAAGAAATCAGAAGAATTACATTCAAACGACCCTCTTTAGCGCTCTAACTGCATAACGTTTCTTTACTTTCTCAAATTTCTATTTAAAACGAATCCAAGTACTTAAGAATCCATTAATACATGCACTGACAGTAATATCAACCTACTTAAATGTATACATATCCAATAACGTTGAATGACCTGTGTCTACCCTAGAAAGAGACTGCAGGCTCTCGTATTTGCATTAAAATGTGGACCTCTCTAATATTGGATTAATACAGATGTTTTGTAACACTCAATATACCCATCAATATTATAAAAGTATTGATTTTTATGGATTTGCAAACACAAAAATATGTCATCTTCCATTATCTTGCTTGATAACTCATTTGTAAACAATAGCATAAACACTCCTGATATAAAAATATATAAATAGTTATAGATTTTAGGAAATCTATAAGGAATAAACAGTGCATAAACTCCTATAATTAGTTTTCGTGGGTTAGTTAATATGGTTGGTAAAATAAAACGTACCAGAGGCGTTATGTTTATTTTTAAACAATATTTTTACATGATTTTAAAAAACTTTGCAAAAACTCTTTGTAGTCGTTTTATAACCCACAAAATAGCATTAGATCATTTATTTTTATTCGTTTCTTCTCTTATATATATTTTTCTTAAATTTAGCTGTTGTGATTTGTTTTAATCTATAACCAGGTGAAATAAAAATAAGAAATAAACTCTGAAAAGTTGAACCAAAATCAAATTCGCTAAGAGCGACGAATTATTTCTTCGCGTATCCGAAAAGCGAATAATAGACACAATTACGCTATCTTTACATAATGGTAACAAAAAAAAAGAAATGCGGTGAATGAGAAAACAAGAAATTGTAGAGAAATAATAACAATGGACACATATAAAATATTAAGTAAAATATAATCAGTCATACATGTAATAATATCTATACACACTCGTCATGCAAAAATAGTATAAACACAAGGTATTAATCCAAATCGGTGTTCTCTATGATTTGTCTGCTGGAAGATGGATGCGCAATCTCGTCGTCACTATCGTCCTCTGCACTATTCAAAAATGATTGTATTAGATTATCGAAGATGCCCTTGTTCTGCTGAGGTGGAGGTTTGAGTCCGAAAAATATTTGACCAATTTTATCTAGATACTGTACATAGCATGGATCTCGCTTTATGGACGGTTCGTATTGCTGGCATAGTACCGTAAATGTGGCTAATTTTCGACTAAAATAAAAAAAAGGAATCAGTATTAGGATACATCTGTAATAGAAAACATTTTATAGCTGTATTTATCAACGATAATGAACAATAAAGTAGCTCCCATTTTACCAAAAATAAATTCCTTGTAGCTATAAGAATTGCTGCACTTCAATTTCATTTACTTAATAGGCTACAGAAAACGGTACCGTGTGCCACATTTGTAACGCAGGATCATTCTCTAACAATACTTTCAATATCATGGCTAGAATGGCGACGTTGCATGCAGTTTGTCAGTGGCGTTACGTTCGGTAAGTGTGTAACTCACCACGTAGGAGATAGGCAGAGAACGACGGCAGTATTGGCCAGTACGTAGTTAGTAACCGAGTGGAGAGCATCGTTCAGCTTAAAATATCTAGTTATTTCGTTAGCATTTTATTTTATAGATGTCCTTTTTGGTATATTCTGTTACTGCGCGATTTTAAGAGTGCTTTTTTCATTTATTTCATTACTGCCCTACTTTAGAAGTTTTGGTTTTGGTTTATATTGTTACTGTACTGTTTTAGAAGTGTCTTTGTTCGTTTATTTCGCCACTGCCCTTTTTTAGAAGTTTCATTTTCGGTTTATTTTATAAGGTACTCTCATATTTTTTGAGTATTCTTTAGAGTTTATATTTCGTTTTATAATTTTATGATATATTTGATCCTTATTTAATATTTACTTGTTTCGTATTCTTCCGTTTTATTTTAGTAGTCCTTAGTTTACAACTTGTTTTCAACAATGCCCAGAATGTTTCAAAATATGGCACCATTTTCTCTGTCATTAATAAAAAAGAAGTGCTTTGCACCATTTGTTCTGCGAAATTAGGATTCAGGGGCAACTATACTCTTGAGCGGCATCTGAAAAATACGAGGCATATTGAATACCAAAGAGGTATTTCACATGATAAATTTGATAAATCCCATTAAATAAAATACAGGATCCACTTTTCCGTGGGTTTCTTAAGAAACATACCAACCAAGATATTCCCCATACATCGACAATTAGAAAATATTATGTACCTAAGCGATTCGATAAAACAATAAATCAAATCAGGTCAAAACTCGGTGAAAATTATCTCTGGATAAGCGCAGGTGAAACGACATACATTAAAGGAGGGTGCGTTGTTAATGTAATGGTTGACACATTGTATATGGAAAATCCTCCAATGTCATTTTTAGTAGCTACAAAAATCAGATGGTGTGTTACTGCAAACGATATTACCGACGTTATCATTAACAGCGTAAAAAATGTAGCTGGTGACGACTGTTTAAAAGTTCTACTCTTTCCCTCAGATTCTGCAAGCGTAATGTTAAAAACAGGTAACGAGTTTAAAAAACGTTTTCCAAACATGTTACATCTAACATGCGTTGTGCATGGAATACATCGCATTGCTGAACTTTTTCGTGAAGAATTTCCAGATATTCATGTTGAATTCATTAATTAACTCATTTAAAAAGATTTTATTGAAAGTACCAACTAGGATAAAGTTATATAAAGAAGTGTTTCCGAATATACCTTTGCCGTCAGAACCTGTATTAACACGATGGGGTACATGGTTAGAACCCGCATATTTTTATATCCAACACTTTGTATTAAAGTTAAAACGAGATGCTTCCAGTGTTACAGCAGTCCAAGCATTAATTGTAAAAGAAGATTTAGATAGATGACCAATTAGAATTTATTAATAAACATTTCTCAAGCGTAACAAAAACGATCAAGTTTCTAGAAAACAAAAATTGAAAATTAACTGAATTCTTTCAACACTTAGAACCATTGTTTAGTAATTTAAAAAGTATAGAGGGATCGATTGGCGAAAAGATACGGAATAAAATTAATGCGGTTTTACAAAGAAATCCAGATTATGTGCTATTAAAACAAATTTCCAAAAACACTTTTACTACTCAGAATGAAAGTTTGTTTAAAATATAAAGATTTAATTGCATACTTCCATTTCGCACCAGTTACTTCATGTGACGTAGAAAGATCATTCTCTAAATTTAAAAATATCTTAACTTACCAACGAAACCAATTTACAAGGAACAATTTAGAAAAATATATGATAGTTAATTCCTATTACAATTGTATCGAAAACGTACTTGACGACTAACAAAATATAACTTTCAATTTATCTACGCTACTGCATATACCCGATCGACGCTTGGTTGACTAACAATCGCTAGCAAACTGCACCGAACGTCCTCATTCTAATCACGGCATATTTGATTAAATCGAAAACAGACAGCAAGTTTGCTATTTCAAATGAAAAAGAGATAAAAAAGAAAAACGAAAAATGCTAATTTTCTTCTTTTACTTCCTGTACATATCTTTATTTAGTCTTGCAGAGAGAAACTAGAAACACGTTCTGCAGGCTACTTTCGATCTTTCGAAATTATTATGACGTTTCAGTCTTTTCTGGTCATCATCAACTTTATCTCTTATTAACGTCCTACCCTGCGTCGCTGTTGCCTCACCGAAAAATGTTACACTTCGAAACGAAGCTAGACATTTCTTAGCGCCCTCTAGTGCCAAGAAACACATACCTGCCGTTTAGAAAGTAGCAACATAAATCGAGTACTACTCCCTTGAGCAGTTCCTGGACTGCTTAACCACGAGATGGCGGCGCAAGGAGCGCTTTGGGTATAATTAAAATACTCTTGAAACCACGCTGATGGCGCCGGATAGGCAGAAACATTGTGCTTTTGCCGTCTCTTCTTGTGTTGCATTTACCATAATTGTTTGTATCAAAACCATTTAAATTCCAATTCCTGTATCCAATATTTTCACGTAGTCACGCGAATAAGGCAGGCTAGTATTTTCCAATTTTAATCTGACTCTACCACAGAGGAGATTCAGGTTAAGACTGAAATGTGCATACACGATATGTACATATGCGATATCATTTAATTTACATTTACGATGTCTACACAATCTGCAGGTTGTTTCATTTGAAATAAAAAGGTCGATATCCGTTTCCGGTTTAATCAAGGATGCCAAACCAGCAAACTTAACTAGGAGTGAACAAAGTAATACAGGAACCATAAAGGCATTTACACACGATTTATGCAGTTAAAATGACCTCTTGACAAAGAGATATATCAAGAATATAAAGGTACATATGCGAGCATAATTATGTGTCGTGTAAAACCGCCTTAATAAGCCACCGTCGTGGAATGATGTTGTATACAGTCCATTTACATCATTATTAGATCTGGTATTATTGCAAAAAAAATATCACGACACCATAATTCAATTTAACAACTACAAAAAGTTTAACTTAATTATTTTAATGAGTACCGCGTTTTAATTTATCACATAATCAGTGTTAAATGTACTTAACTATTGCGGGGAAAACAAATTCTCGAGATAATGTTAGAAAGGTTACCTTTATAGGAGTGTATTACAAACTTAAACGAAGGTATAGTTAACGTTTTTGTTGTTTCTATTTCAAAATTATGCAAGAAGTTGCGCTACATGGAACTCCTAATACAAGTTTATATACATCTTACTTGCGGTGGTGGGTGATGACGTAACGGAGGGCCGCGCACGACGATTTGACTTACTCGTGTACTGTTCATCATTTCATAAAACAATTTTTTGCACTGGATAATCGTATAGTTTCAGGACTGTAGTCTAATGTGGTCATGTTTTGTGAAAGCGCGAAAAGCATTTTCACATTTAGCGCAAATTATCTTCTTTTCAAAATTTAATTATAAAAATATACACTTAAATAAAAAAATATATGCGCAATTCATATATTGAAATTTTAGAAATTTGTTTTACTAAAGATATTTTTAAACGCAGAAATACGAATATTTTATACCATTCATGGTGTAACGAACTAAAAGTAGTAGATGTGGGTTTATCCAAAATCTTAGCGAATAACTTCAATGTAAAAGCCAACTGCTAAAAAGTATATGGAAAAATGTTCAAAGGTATAATTACTGTCAGCTGCAGGTAAATCTAATAAAATTTCCTACTGAATAATTCCCGCGTTCACCTATTAAAAAAATTACACGAGTATTCGTGATTGTAAACCGATTGTCCAATTTTGTAGAATTAAAACCAGATTCAAGTTATGTCGATTGATAAAGCCTATCGGCTTTGTAGAAATCTCAACAACGTCCCCACTACACACAAAGTGAGTACCTGCCAAAGAGTTCGCACGCGATTTGTTTTGCTACATTTTTGAGAATGATGAAAAAGACCAAGTCTTATTAGCAGTTGCTGTTGCAATTGTTATTGATTCATGTATAAACAACGTACTAAACTGAAGAGAAGATTTTGGATTAGTCTTCAAAATCGAAATAAATATCGTGGAAGTGATTAATAAAAGAATTAATACCAGACGGCGCTGATAGTTTAAACTTGGAATATATGTGATGCTGGTTTCCGAAACTTTTTTCGGATGACAAGTTCCAATACCAAAGAATGGGACGATCGCGGATGACATTCGAATTGCTCCACTCCATCTTAAATCAAAAACAAACTGAAATTTAAAATAAAAATTGCTGCGTGCCACTTGGCAATACGTCTACACTACTAACTACTCAGCTTTGTTTGAGAATAACTGACAAGAGTCGGTTTAGGATTGGCATGCCACGCGGCCTGTTGGCAGAGCCGCGCGGCACGTATGTACTTCTATGGCTTTGCCAATCAGCATAATGGGAATGCGCCTTTAATGCAGCATAGTTTTCTTGGCCAAGAACCTGTTCATTTAACTGGCTAGTAAATCGCAGCGTATACAACAGGATTTAAACAGGTTATAATATAAAAATGACCTTAACAAACCTCTATTTTATTATTATTCCATCGTTGTTTCGTAAAAAGAAGTGGTGTAAAATAAACGTCTGCAAAATGTTCGAGAAGGAATTTGTTGTAGGTCGCAGTCTACCAAATGTAGCGTTTTTTAATTGCTGGAACTTCTGGTTGAACAATTTGTGAACAACATTTATTTTACTCCACATACATAAACATATTTGTGTTGTTCTAACTGTTCGACCAAAGGTTCGAGAAATTAAAAACAATAATTTATCAAAAGCAACGAATATTTTAATGCTATTCAAATTAGAGATGTTAAAACATGTCAAGTAAATATTCCAATCTATCTGTTAATGCGTTGTATGATTAGTTGTAGTATTCTCTGTTATTTTGATTATGTCTGTAAGAGAAGACTGTGTAAATAAAGCATTTGTTTATGTATAATTAAAACGCAGTGATAATGAATGCATTAGTGTCATATGTATGGAGCATTGTATTCGAAATATTGTAATAAGCTTGCAAAAATATATTCACTGTACTTTTTCTCAACTACCGTCTCCTTGAGAAGTACGGGACGAATTCAGCTTTATCAGAAGCAACACTTATGTTTATGTATCTGTGTTTTTATTTTATTTATTCCGTTTTCTTGGGTTTGTTTATATTTGAATTAACCATCTTTGGTTGCTAACAAATGATCTTCTCAAACAAGTCCTCTTGTATTTTTAGATAAATCACATTCATTCCTTCTCTTAGCCTACAATCATTGCTTCTGCCTTTTCAAATTTCTTTCTCCAGATGACTACAATACGAATAGCTTTTCTGGCAGTTTCATCGAAATGGATTTGGGCAATATAATATTTAGAATAACATTTATCATATGCTATATCTTTCATATTCCATAAAGTGCTAAACATCACGTCGATTTCTTTATGCAGAATTATTTTGAGAGGCTGTTTTCTATGAGAAATGTATAAACAGTTTTACACGACACATATTTCTGCGCAGAATTATGCGTCATGTAAATCGGGAAACCAACAGCGGGCTAGGTTTCATAGGGGCCACATAGGCAGACTTCTGCACACAATTAATGAGATCCATTGACAATTTAACAACACAAAGTACGCATACGTCATATGTAATTACATACACATTATTATGCGTACTGTAAAACAGCCTCAAGAAAATATGTCGCAAGTGTTTTGGCAGTCATTTAAAAATCGCAATTTCAATTTTTATTGTTAGTACAGCTGAGTTAAAAAATATTGATTTATATTCACTGCATTAGGGTGTCACATACCAGGTAAGCTGTACTTTAAAAATAATGAGAAATAATTGAGATAGAACAGATAGAAGGCCAAGATATACTTCTTATTATCAGTATAGATTTCGATTTGATTTTTAAGTGGACATAAGTGAAGTTATCTTGATCATTACTACAATGTAATAAGTTTTCACTTATGATTTAGCAGCTGCAAAATTACTGCAACAGAAAATCATGCCAGAAAAGTCCGCAAAGTGCGTCATAGTTATTTTTAAATATACCATAAAAAGGATCAATAGCTATCAACATAATAGTAAACTTATCTAAGATGTTGCAAAAACGAAATCTGTCTTTCTAACAAGCCAAATTAAATACAAAAGTAAATGTATACAATGTAATAATATGCAAGTACAAATGAATTTGAAATGCAAAGCAAACATCGTAGCAATTCTTAATGGCACTTTAAGAGACTTATTCATTTACTAATCACAAAATAACAAGCGAGTTAAAGGAAATTAGTTGTCGCGATACTTTAGATTCAATATAACTGTAAAACACAACTATATTTTTTAGAAAACTTACCTTTCTATTGCTTGGAGCAAAAACCATATAAAATTTAGTAAAGGTAGCAAATAAGGAGGCCCAGACCGTTTTATATTAGGATGCTGTTGCGTGTAACTAGTAAACGTCTGATTTGCAGTATTTTTATTACTCAAACATAGATACTGTAACACTACCTGGGCAATAAATAAATCGGCTTCACAACGAAAACCCTGTGCACTTTGAAATTCTATTAACAATCTGGCACAACCATTTCCATCTTTCGAATGCAAATAATGGTGTCTTGCTTGGACATAATTCTTCTCATTCCAATAAACTTGTGCAATATTCTAATAAGAGAACGTGCTATTTTCTTATAGGAAATTCAAATAAGTCCATCAAATTACCTGATGTAAGAACGGGTGGCCATGTTTACCATCTAAAGATGACCACCGAATTGTATTAACTATAAATGTTTCCCTTTCTACTGTTGTAGGTGAGATTTTAGCAAATATTTTGCATAACTTAGGAGTCCATTCCGTGAAATTCTTATTTTGCGACTTTACAAGAACTTCAATGAGAAGGATTCCGAGATCAGCTCCACTTATATGCTAGAAAATCAAATAAGAATGCGCAAATAGTTTGTCATAGCTGACGTTTTGTTTAATTATAAACACCTGATTGTGGTCTAGAAACGATAGAGAACCTTTATATAGTACATCTAACAATTCGGTGTATTTTTCTTGTCCTAAGTATCTGTAAAAATAAGGTTATAAAGAGTAGTTTCTAGAATGTTGTGATATAAATACGTACCTAAAATAAAGCATTCTATACAATTGATGTGCTTCGTAAAATTCACCATTTTTTATTGAATTATCTATTTTCTCTAACACTCTAGAAATACCACGAACATTAGCAGAAGCCATAATTTTATAATTGTCAAATAGTTTAGTAAATTTAGATATCAATTGGCAGAAACATGACATTTGTTGACGTGACGACTAAACAAATATTGCGCATGTGGTGTTTAGAAACCGCGAAAATCTCAAAGAAGAATCCGTGAGAAATACAAAGAAACACTCCGACTAAGGTACAATAGTTTCGTTTTACATCCTCGTCTACATTTCCAAACAATTACATTTTGAAAATGTTTGCCTTTAATGTTCCACCAATCGAAATCAATGCAAGTTTAAGTTATTGCCAGAATGTCAAGCAAAATAGAACATTTTTAAATTGTAGGAAAAAGAAATCAGAACCATCTGCAAGTTTTAACAAATTGTCAGAGTGAACTCCAAAATTTTCCTTATACATCTCAATCACAAACAAGATTGTTAATAACAGTATTGGTTTGGTAAACAACACAAAAAGTGTCGGCATACTCCGCACCAAACAAGTTTAATTAACTAATACGCGACGGATACCTATTTTTACCGTGTACACACCCTAAAACTAAGCCATGCGAAAAAATATGGAAAGGTAAACGAAAGTTATCATGCCATTGTAGTAGGAAACATAAAACATGTGCAGCTTTACCCCAATAAATCAAACAAAACTGAGTACGACAACGATCCGTTCTTTCTATTCATCAAATTTATGTTGCCTTTTATGTAAATAGTTCCGTAGGCGTCTAATTCACGTTGTGGAGTTACGTTCTTAATCAATTTCAAGTTTTCTAATTTAACATTATACCCGGTTTCGTTTATGTGTTGTGCTACACTTGACGATTCTAATATACCAAGCCGATAAGACCTGATGTGTTCCTCGACTCTCTGGTATCTATCGTTCTTTTCGCTTAACCAATATAGGCTTTGGCACGGTTACTGCATGCAATTTTTAAATTACCCACTTTTATTATCTTTCGGATGCCAATAATGTATGCCAATAGTGTATCACGTGAACTGAAACATACGTTCATATCTTGACCTCTGAAAACTTTACTAATAAATACCCTTCGAGATGCCGTGGAAGGGGAGTTTCACGAATTTGTTACCGTTAGTGTCTACCGGGATTAAGGTCGTGGAATTTCTCACATAATGCCTATGTTGGACTCTCTTAAGCATGCGATCGATAAGTATAGAAGAGTAACCATTGTAAATAGGTACATTTTTTATGAATCTAAGTTCTTTGTCGTACCTACTTCTACTTAAAGGGAATTAACTAATCTATTAAGTAAGAAACTAATCGTGGCCATTTTCTATTGTCCACAGTGGTTAGAATCCTTCGTAATGCACCTATTAGTGCTTGTTTCTTTTATATAGTAGTCCGTTTCCAGTTTATTGTTGTTTTTAGTCACTAAACTCTTCGGAAATCACTTCTTCTTGTAATGTGAATTTAATAGTTTCAAATTTTGAATTAAGAGTCACGAGGAAATCGGGAATAGTATTTTTCCTAAAATATCTAAGCCAAATCCTAGGAAAATATGCGGTATCCATTCTCATACATGTTTCAAATTTACTTATGAACAAGTTGGCTCTGAAAGGGGGGAAGAGATTGTCCATTGCCGCACTCTCTAATTGGTCATAATACTTGCCCTCTACTTCAAAACAATTTTAATTCATGCAGAGGTAGTTAGTCTTTTTGTATTCTGCGATTTCGGCATCATGGTTTTAGGAGCTCAGCCAAGTACTCGATGGTTTCTGGAATCGATGCACTGGGAAAGAGTGAACAAATATCAGTGAATTCTCTACTTCTCGACTATCTACTTTGATGGGTAAATTTTTATATTCGTTTACTATGCATTTGGACAATTTGTACGTAGGTGAGTCTATACCTGAAACTATTGGTCTCAGATTTACCTAGTTTGTAGATTTTTGATAGGCAGTACATTTTTGGAACTATTGGGCTTGAGATTGACAGTTTTAACTTAAGGTTCGCGTTAATAAGTTTTGGGTAATTTTTTAGAATCTCTTTCGTCTCTAGATGGTAAAAGATTTTTTTTCAATTCTCTATAAGGTCCTGATGATAACAAATTGTTGACGAGTCGAAATAATCCGGCTTGTCCAAAATGACTATTTTGTTCCTTTTATCTGCTTTCAAATAAAAACAGTTTTTATTTTTGAGGACCTTAATAATGCCGAGATCGCCCGTATTATTTTTTTAACCTAGTCTAATTTTTTTTGAAATTGTAATTTTGCATGTAATATTTCGTTGTGGCATCTTAATGGACCTTTCTACTGACGCGATGAGTTTATCCACTGGGATTTTTGTATGCGCTCCAGAAAACGTGGGGTATTTTCGTTTTCTTAGGACAAATTTTTTTGAAGTAGGGATAGAGCAGGCATTTTATTTTTAGTGGTTGCTCACATTAATCGGTCACCGGTCCTCGAAACGGCCGTCCCGAATTAATTAATCTATTAAACTTATGAGGTCTGAAGTGTGCCTATACTTTTGTTTTGTTTCGTATTACTAAAACGATATAATTTTAAGCTACTTCTGTTTTTTAAATACGTAGGAGGTATCACCCAGAATTTCGAATTAAGCTTACTTTTATTTAATCCCTTTTATTGTTTCTTATAACATGCAGAATTCGCAATGTTGCTCGAATTATTTATACTATAAATTTAAATCGATTTTGAAATTACGAGTTTAAGGACCAACTTGTTTTAGTGTATTGTGCAAGAGTAAAAACTTTAATTCCTTCAGTCGATTCATTATTAAAATTCATTCTTGCTTTGCTTAACAACCGGATGGTATATTTTCAATCAACCTCTCGGTATCTTCTTTTGTCGAGTTGAATGTTGTGTATAGGCAGAGACGATGGTAATATATAAATGGATATTATTATTAAATAATTATACTACTAATTTATGTAGTTTTATAGTTAAATGTAATTTTTATCGATTCATTAACGTGGAAAAAATCATTTTTAATATAGCTATTTCGTGATAGATGGCGGGTACATTTGGAAATTATACAAAAGCGGGTCCGCCATTGTTACAAGTCGGCTGCTCTTGCAGCCTTGCCTAGAATATTTTTCGAAATATTTTGCGCGATTGGGCAGTTCAACGCAAGCACCTAGGTCTGTTTTTATGATATACACGTATTGCTGTTTTTAATTGTTCGAATGGAACTTCTTAATATCAATCGCTCCCGAGAAAGTGCGCCTATAGTGTATAATTTTTCAAACATCGATTTCGTCCTATAATGGCTTTCAACCCAACTCGTAATTATTTTTCATTAGCAAGCATGCGATGTCTAAACTCTCTTATTCGTAAGATGCTCTGTATTTGTTGAAATTGTTGTATTTCATTGAAAAAAAGTGTATTTTCAATTTTTACAATTATTGTTTTTGATATTTTTGTAGTCTTTTAAAGATCCCTCGTACGCCGGCCAATTTTCTACAATGTATACATATTTAATTTTGTAAGGGCTTGCTTGTATGCTTGTTTACATGCTTCCCCTTATTTATATTTTCATTAAAAATTTGTTTTCAAAGTGGATTCAAACAGATTTTTTAAAATAAAGTGTGTTTTGTTTATTTACATTTAAAACTGATGAGTAGATCCTTAGTTATAATAAACTTTAAACCATTGAATAACTTTTCTTTTTTTAGGCGTTTTCAGACATTTTAACTTTGTTTATTTCTAGGTTGATTGAAAAAAGGAAAGGAATCTCAACCTTGGCAGTTTAATAGAAGCTTATATTGAAGAAGAGAGTATCTATGTTGTTTTAAGAAGTGACAGTAAATACATACACATAATCTCATGCTGAATAATTAACTGAAGCTAACACAATATCTTAATACTAAGTTCAGCAAAGCAAACATTTGCCAAATTAGCAAACATTTGGTAATATAAACTGTGATGATTTGGTGAATATGCCACCTGACTAAGACCATGTAAGCATACTAAAGTAATAATATTTCTGTGTGAAGTTTTATGGACTTCTAAAAATCTTAAAAGAAAGTGAACAAAATGTCTGGAGGACCTCCACACCATTCACATGGTCGACAAGCTCCACCATCAAATACGTGGAATCGATTGCAAGTGAGTTGAAGCTTCTGTTTTAAAATTTTCAGTTGTTAAATTAATTTAAAAGGTTTAACATTACAAACTGAAAAAGCAAAGGAAATATTTATCTCTCGATCAATTTCTTGTTTTGTCTTGCTAAAAAAAACCTATTCGTATGGAAAGGACATCTTCAGCCTAGGTTTACACAGGGTATACAGGATTATTTAAATGTATTGGAACATATTAATATATTTTTGAACTGTACATTTAAAAAAAAATACAAACCAGTTTTTTGGTTTTAAGCAAGCAATGATTAAAACATCTTTAATGTACAGTGCTCAAATAAATCTGAGATATGTTATTTCTGTAAATATGGTTATTTGTAACTAAATTTGAATATTTTAAATGTAATTAACAAGATGTTCGAGTATATTAACATTAGAAGAAATAATATATTGGTTGCCCACTATTTCTTTATATAACATCTGCAAGCCTTCCTTGCATGGAAGGATCGTTCTAAATCTTCTCAATTTGCTGGTTGCTCCTTCGCTTCTTCGGCATTTTGCGGTTTTATTTTCCGTTTATCGAGAATTTTAATCAAATTCCCCAAACAGCTACGTAGACTAGACAATTGTTCTGCTGAAATATAAAGTTACTAGGTAATCTATGCTGGACAGTGTAACATAACATATTCTAAAATATTTGTGTAAGCAACAGTGTTAAATCACAAAAATTAACTTGAAACCTTCAGCTTCTTTTCATTTTAATATACTGTTCATTGTAGTTCAAAAGACAAATAACAATTGTGACTGTTTTTACTCGTTACTTAAATGTGAATTCCTTGCAGCAACACAAAATTGCAGGTTGTATTTGAATATCCTTGTACATGCTGTAACTCTTGAAGCGGGAAAATTTGTATTGGTAGCACTTCTTGCCATTTCAAAAGGATGCTCTCTGATAAAATCTAAAACCGCCGTTCTATTTTTAACGGTAGTTTTTTTGTTGAACAACTTAGTCGCAGATTCATCGCTTTCTTCTATTTTAGAATAAATACCGTATTTTTATTAAAATTTAAATGCAGGGAAATCATTGTTATCGACCAACCAATCTTCTGTTCTTAAAATAATGTGTGGTTTATCAAGTATTATTAGTAGAAATTGGACAAACAAAATTTGAAAGGTGTATTGATAGATAATAAATTACATCTGAAAAATAAACTTGTACCAGATTTAGTTGAACATTACTATACATATTGTTGGAGTTACCACAGAAACCATTGAACCTGCTTTTATCAAAATGTCCACGCTACATATTTTTGACTTCCGATAAAGTTTTATGTGTTGCAAGCAATCTATTAACAAAAATATAGTGCAACAATGAAAAAAAAGGAATTGAATTCTATTTTGAATACAGTGTCTACAATAAGATGAACAAAGGGTACCTGAACAACAGGTTTTGATTGTAGCTTGCTTAAAAATAAAAAAATGCAAAAGTTATAAACTGAAAGAGCATATTTAACAAGTTTAAAAAATAATCTAATGCATTTGAAAAATCCTGTCTATTCAATAACATGTTGACATGTCAGAACAAATTTGTTGCTTCTACATTTAATATTTCTTGGGATTGTTTAGGATATATAATAAAGCAAGTATATCTATATTTTCTGCAGTAATTTGTGAAAATAATTCTTTTAGCTGTCCTGATGAATTACTTTTATTTCATTCAAATATTTCACTGATCTTTTGTTATGAACATCAAAGAACCTGTTAAAGGTTTATTTTAGCTTTCTGTCAAATTGTTAGGATAAACAGGAAGCTCACGTCTTTCCTTAAATAGCTTTCTTTTTCTATTTTGAGCTGTTATTAATAACGATCAATGATGCTCTGCGTTTCCTCCACTATGAAATGAGTTTCTTTTATTTTTAAAACGCATTGTTACAAGTTTCTGTGACGCTTAATTGGCTGCATACTTATACTTATGTTTCATAACGGTTTGGCTAGATTCCGGGTGATTCAATTACATCTTTGAACCATCAGAACCATTAATTTTTAATAACGGCGTGTTAAGAACATTCCTTGTAGTAGATATATTTTACATAAAAACATGTTATTTAATACATTAGGTATTATTATTTTATTACAAACAAATAGTGCACAAGTAACTTCACATTTGTAAAAAACTTCATGGCGTCTATGCACTATTCTTATTGTTTCCTCTCGAATGAATATATCTATAACTTATATACCGATAGCTGTAAGACCTTTTCAACGCATTATGTAGATCCAGTAATTTTATCATAGGCGGTTTGTTACCATTTGATTTCTTATAATTTAGTTTTAGTTGTTGGTAAGACATTGCCAGGGCTTCTTTTTATTTTATATACTACTATCAATGTTTATTTTTATTACTTGCATCTGTTACTGTTTACTTTTTCTATTAATTAATACCGCGGGTTCGCGAAAGTTCCGGCTTGTTCAAAAACCAATAACCACTTAAATAAGAATTGGGTGAGATAAGAACTTTAGTGTTCTTACGGGATATATTTTAGAAATAAACTGCACCTTGCCACCCGTGTGAGCAGATATAACTAGCAAATTCAATTTTCTTATTGGAGATTCGGATGTGACTGCAAGTGTAACTTTTGTCTAAAACTTTTTTTTCACGACAAATTGCACACGCATCAGTAAGAGTCAAGTGAACTTTTCAAATGAGGAATCCTGTTGAAAAACCATCAAAACTACTAACCAGCAGTCAGTTTTTGTCTCTGGTATAGTTTACATGTTGATTTGCTGTATTATCTAAATTTTCTTTCCCCTAAAGAAGCTCCTTACAATTATGGGCGAAACGTCGAGTTCATTATATTATCGTCTCGCTATGGCACGGTCCTAACTCAGAATACGTACCATAATCGCAACAATGTAATAAGTTTACAACAGTTTGAGTTGCCACTACGTTGCAGTGTTTACACACTTATAGAACATATAATAATCAGAAACCATTTGATGCGTACACTGCATTTTTTGCTATTTGCAGAGAAAGAATCCTAAATTTTGACCAGTTTCAAATTACAGTTAGAAACGGTTGTCGAACTATCGGCAATGCTGCAATTTAGGGTGGAACAAGTGCCTTTAGTGTGTATTCACATACATTAAAAGATAATTGCACAATTATTTCCTTATTGAAATAAAAAAAAGTGAAATACAAGTTTTTAAAGGTAGTAATTGACAACAAATCCACTCATGTAAATCTCGAATACTTCTACAGTCATCCATGTTTAATGTTGTTACTAAATTGTGTTTGTAATGACAATTTATACAAAACCGCAAACTAATTTCGAACTAAACTGGCGTTGATAGTATGCTACCTTACGAGTACGAGTTAACTAACGCCAACTAACAAGCTCAAGCAAATGTGTTTACTTATTAGTACTAATGAAAATAGGAAAACAGTTAATATTTGTCAAAAAATGAGTTGGGTTATTGAAAGAATTAAAATGATAACAACAATGGTACAGATAGAATTAGGAAAATCCCTAAAGAAAGAACGTGGACCAAGACAACTTTGGATTGGGAATAATATAACGCCAAAAATTTAGTGTATGCAACAATTTATTGCAAGAAATTAGACCTTCGGATTCGCACATTTTTGTCATTTATTTGCTATTAATTCCTGAAAATTTAGCTGATAACTTGTAGTTCGCTGTCTTTCAGAGAAGCGTTGTCGTTTCAAATAACATCGAGATATTTTATTTTATTTATTTAATTATAAAATGTGTTCTTCTTTCATGTCCATTTTCCATCGTATGTATTCCAAAGCATATGCAATGCTTCATTTACCACGATTTTCATTAAAAATATTACTCTACATATAAAAATGTACGAATTTAAAAGTGTTACCGCCATTTGTAATTATTGAGCAAAAATTATTAATGCTTTTCATTTAATTAGCGCAGTATTGGTCCTAGCAACCGTTTATTACATGTACTATGTCGACCACCACTAGCATAGTGTCAACGTCCTTTTGTCGCATGCCCGTAAAAAACATTAATAATCTATAATTAAACAGAAACTATTTAAGTATTAATTTCAATAAGATCTTATCGTCCAATATGAAAAAGTTTTAAAATACACAGATTGACACTTTAGACCACATAGGTTGTTAAAAAAAAAATACTTCCGTTTATACAGGGTAATCGATAAGTAACGGACCAGGTACCTGCTTTGTTATTTTAAGCGGAACACTCTGTATATTACGTTTTTGATATCTCTGTTCTATCTCTAGAAATAAAACAATGTAAAATATTACATTGTTTTATTACTAACAATAGTTAAGGTGAAAAAAGTACGATTGTACTCATTAGATTTCGAAATATTTAAAAAACCAAAAACCAATTATAGCGTACATTTTAGATTTAATTGTATACTTGCCACTCTCTACATATGGTATTAGAACACCTTCGAAATATTGAACACTGAACTTTGCAGAATTCAAACAATAGACACGTTTTTTTTTTTAACAGTATTGCATATTTTTTCGGTATCCACCATGTAGGAAATTTGCATCTCTAACGTTTTTGTATAATGATATACATGTCTAAGATTAAAGTAAAATAGTTATTCAGGCGTTAGTTAGTGTTGTTTGGTTACAATGCCAAACAAAAGATACCGACACTGACGGTTTTACTATTGATTTGAAATTTTGAGCCCAAGCAGCTACTTGCTTTTAAAGACGAGTCTCTTGCATTTGTATTGCATCCAAATAGTTTCTGGTGTTAATTCAGTTTGGTTATAACGAGAACAGCAAACAAAGCAAACTTACATTACGAATATTAGACTGTTGATTCAACATTTTGAGTGTAAGAGGATCGGTATAAATTATGTATTAATAAAGGCGATATAAGTGCTGTGTCTTAATTAGCAGGATGTATAAGCTGCGCTGTCCAATCCCACGATGTCAACAACATTAAATTAAAGCTTGTTGCTGTTGAGAACATTCACTTTGATAATGTAGAAATAAAATGCTGGTGCGAAGAAGAAGTAAAACAATATTTTAATAGAAGTTCACATAGACTAACAATAAGCGATGTAAACATAAAACATTCGGTTTTACACAACGCTCCTGGAATATATCGGCGGCAAATGAAGTCCCATTTTTTCGATGCTTAGCAGAGCTTATTGACATATAAAAATTCCCATTTAAGAAAAGAAGATGCGTTATTTGAGACAATTTGAAGATGTTATAGAAGACGTTGCAGGTTTACAATTTTATCAAGAAATCTTCCACTGGTCTACAGCAAAAACCGGGACTAATGAAAACTAGCCATTAACGATATGCAATCTCACAACAGCATTCTTAAAAGAACATTGTTTATCATATTGCTTATATTGTTCGTTTGAATTTATTGTAATAAATAAAGCATTTCTACAATTTCTTCTTAACGGATTTAAAAATAACATATGGCCTAGACGCATACCTTCTGTTAAAAAAATAAAATTAACACTAACAATGTAATTTGTTTTTTTTTTTTTTTTTTTCTCAAAACGTAGAAAAACCAATTTATATAGTTTTTTTTTAAATGACCGATTTAAATATGTCGTCATAAATTTAAAATCAAAACAAAATTAAAAGAATAATAAGAACATGTAACATTTGAAATAAACTATAAATAGATTTAATGAAATTTTCGTTGCAACAATTAACTTTACTTATAAATATCTATTTGTAGTGAATGCTCGAAATTCGTTCCTTCCAGCCCGATACATTGGCGCAAACGTTTGTAAAAACTGTTTTGTATTTTTCTTAACATACTAGCGCTTCAAGAATGCCTGGGTTATCCTTAATTTCATACATAAATGATATGCTTCAACTCTTTTTAACAGCTTTATTTCATAATTAGCTACTTAAGCTTAACATTCCGAATCAATAATTGAGAACAGCGATGTCGGTATATTTTATTTGATCATGACACTTGTTATCATGGTAACCAAACGATACTAACATCACAAGTCATTTGGATGTGGGTGGAACGCAGGATTCGCGTTTAACTATGTTAACTTCTCTTTTGCTTTCAAGGATAGACACAGACGTTTAATTTCCTATACAGTGGATACAGAAAAAATATGTAGTACTTACGCTTCTGGTGTTTGTGTTTGGTATTCAATACTAAACACTCTGTATATTTGTAAGGCATTCTAGTATCATGTCTAGACAGGGCCAAGTATGTAATTTTGTAAAAAATGTACGTTAGAAATTATTTGCATTTCTGATTTTTTTGATAAATTATGCGATTGAGGAAAAAATGGAAAACATCTCGAAATCTGTTAGAAGTAGACATATGAAATCCTTATCATGTTGGTTTGCTCTGGGTGAAGAAACTAATAGTATACAGGCTATTCTATTTAAAATAACGAAGTGAATGCTTGGTTTGCTGCTGACCGATCAACCTGTATGTATGCAGGGTATCTTATCGGAAACTGCCTTGCTAGATACATGAAAGACTACTCATTAAAAAATTTTGAAAACTTGTCAGCACACTAAAACCGAGACGTGTTAGTAAACTAAAATATTTTTAATAATCTAACATTCACACAACAAAAATGTCATATTCATTCATTCACCCGCCAATGTATGTACGCAGTAAGAATGAAGCTTACGTAGTTTTTTAAAGTACCATTAGCAAAAAATCCAGAATTGATGAAATGTGACTTTTAATTACTGTAATTGTAACTGTAGTTAAATTTTACTTAATTATATATATAAAGGTTATTTAAATTTGTTTATACTTTATGGAGAATGCAATAAAGTGATATCAAAGCGTCCGATATCTTTGCCGCTGGATGTCTACAAAAATAGAAATCGTCACCAAACCCGGTTAAACGAATATTCCAAAACAGTTCCTGATGAGACATTCTGCATGTATCTGAAAATTATGACGTCCTACTATTTACACAATTAGTAGCATTGTACAATTTCAGAACATTCCGTTGGGGTAATTGTAACAGCATTGTTGTTGATTGTACTTTCTATTTGATTTATTATGATTTGGGAGAAAAACTTCTAGCTTTGTTTACAAAGCATAGAAGAACGCAGCAACCTATATAATCGAAATTTCGTCTTTTGGTATTGAAACTGTTCACTCGGCGGTATCGTCTTTAGATTAGAATGCACTGGTTAAAAGAACATTTTTAACGTATTTCATGAGCTTAAACGCGATAAAACTGCCACAATCACAGCCGAAAGAAGTCTTCGTGATATGTTGGTGGTTCTTGAAATTTAGATTGCTGATCTAACATTGAAAGATAAGACTAGATGGGGTCTATTTTCCCATTGATCTTTCAGAAGTTGGGAAAACAAGGTAATTTGTAATGCTCAGTATGTCATGTTTTGGCTTCATTTTTGGTATATTTAGTACAAACTTGAGAAGTATTAAATAGAGGATATGAATAAAATTCTCTGATCACAATTTTGTCATGAATACCACTAGCAACATGACTGCTTAACACAAGCACCTAAAATTGTGAATTCTAGTGCCCTGTCTGAATAATATGTGATCAAGCGCTACACGAATGCAGTAAATTCAGCACGAGTCTTTGGAGTTCGTGTTGCAGTTGCAAATATTTGCAAAATCAAGGTAAACGGAAAAAAATAGAAGAAATTAAACATTTTTTATGCGGTACTAATCGATCTCACAGTAAAGGGGTACGTGTGGACAGTGTAGTCAGACGAGGGATTTATAAAATTCAGAAGGTGGAGATATAATTTTTTAATTATCTATGATAAACGAGAATGCAAACATACACACACGCACGCATCATAATAAGGAATTTTAATTGATAACTAGGGTTACAAGTTTCGGGCGGCGCATCAGGATGACAGTAAGTGTGTACTGTAACGTATCCAAAAACAGATGCGCCGCCGAGTGTTGCAAATTTATTGATGACGTTAATACAATAAAAGACAATCAACAGGATATAAGTTTTTTTTCTGTAGAATGGACTAATACAATGTGTATTTTCAATACCAAATCGTCTATTGATTTGGTCAAAAAATTTCATCCTCAGGTCAAAAGTCATTGAAGTCGCTGAAAAACAATAATCATATTATCGTCAGTAATATAAAAACGTTGAAAATTTTTAAAAAATTTTCAAATTAGTAGACGCCCGTGTGATGTCATGTCGCTCCCGTTCCCACTTGCCTCCTCCACCCTCTTTTAAATTTCTAACAAATCTTTCACAATTTTTCTCTCAATCATTTTCCAAACAATAATTTCAAATGTTAAAAAATCTTTTAATTTATACGTCTTCTATATTATTGACGATAATGTGATTAGCATAAATAAATGTAACAAACAAATAAATATATAATTACAACAAAAAAACAACAACAACCAAATTGTTTGTACGGTACAGTAACCATAAATAATATGATTTTTATTTAAATTCATCTTTAGCTACTTATAAGTAAACGTAATGAACTTAGCAAAAGAATATGTTCCACTTTGGCAATTTATCTAAAACACCTATATAGTGACAGGTCCTTTCATTGTGGTAGTAAGACCTTATATGCTCTATAGTAACTCTTTATCATAGAATTCAATTTCTGATTAACGCTGTAATGAAATATAAGGGTCTCTGCAAATACAAAAAATACAAATAACTCAAAAACATAATGCATTGTAGAATATAAGCATGACGAAATATACAAAGCGTTTAATTTAATAATTGTAAATAATTGATACCTTTGCATCCCCCGAATGGAGGGATGTAAAGGTACTGACCGTCCAGGAGTTATTATTACACATCTGCGCTCTTAAAACCGCCTTAAGATGATCAACCTTAGCGTTCGTCAAATTTGGAGTAAGAAAAACTATGGAAAACCTTATTGTGAGAATTGCAAGCTCAGGGATCGAACCCGGTACTCCAAGACTGGTGGTCGGCGAGTCCCGTTAATCGAGTTGCGCCACCTGTAATTTATGCATATTTTTATGGCATGCACTGATAACTACTATACTTACGGTGCGTTCGAAAATAAAAAACATGGGATGAGGATTACTCTTGGAGATTAAAATAGCTTTCGAAGTTGTGGGCTATATATTCTCCTTAATCACACTACAAAGTTTTTGAATGTGTTTGGGTACAATTAGAGTACATACTTATTACTAAAGTTCTCCACTTTCCGTGCGCTTCACGAAATTAGCAGAGACCAGACAGACTCATGTTTTGTCGACTCTTGTGGAAACCAGTAAGCAACACGAACCCATTCTCATGAGACGAATACACACGAGTCTGTCTAGTCTCTGTCAATTTCCTAAAACGAAGGGAAAGTGGCGAACTTTACTATTACCATATTTTCTAAGCACGCGATAAATTACTTGGCATGTGCAGTGAAGCTGTTTATGTATTATGATAGCTTATAGGTTATGTTTTGTCTTTATCTTATCTTTATGACAAAATACAAAATTTAAATCGTACACCGAATATTATCGTTCTTCGTTCGTAAACATCTAGGAAAAAAGATGAACACGTGATGTTACACTCTTTCTAATCACATTCTCACATTGTTTTCAAACGCACCCTTATACGTCTACAAACTGTATAGAGAACCAGACTTCACCAAACCTTATACAAAATTCTAGCAAGGTGGTGTAAACAGATACCACAAAATCACTATTTTTTCGTAGTGCTGCTAAATAGTAATTTCATTTGAATTCTGCTTGGTAGCAGTGGTGGTTCATGGTTAAATTTACGGGGTTGGTCATACTGGCGAAATAAATAGAGGTATGCATTATATAGACTTAAACTTCAATTCTTCATTTTTTAGTATCGCTCGAAAATGTAATCCATAAAAAAAAAATTAAAACGCATACATTACACCCATTTCGTAAAAGTTAATTAAATGATTAATCACGGATCAGTATGTCAACTTAAATTAACAATTCAAAGACTTTAAGCATCGATTAAATTAATTAGTGATTAAAACCAAATGTCACTTTAACTTCTGTCAGTATTGATGAAAAAAAGTACAATACAATGCAAACGAAATTACTGCTACTTGCATAAATTTAACAAAAGTTTCTTTAAAACAAAACAGATAATCAGCTATGTATATATTTTAATTCTAATTAGTTATTCACGAATTAAACAAGATGAAAATGAATATGTAAACAGTAATTAGTTTAATTCCCAATTAAATTTAAATTAGAGCTTAATTCAGAACTAAAAACTGTGCTGTAACCCGGAGGTTACATTTAATTCTATATTTTTTCCATCTACATTATTTAAATATTTGCAATACACACGCGCGCGCTCGCAACAAAATAGAAATTAAAAGTCAAAGCTTAAAGAGAATTTTTAATATGTGGCTTCGGATGAAACGAAGCCAACACCCGAACCCAAAGAGTTACTGCACTGGACTCTTGACCCAATCTACACTTTCGGTATGTAGCTGAAATTTATTGTTTGTAATCGTGCATGTTCGGAAAATCTTCGACTCCATTTAAGACAACGGGGCCATTCCGGGCAACCGGTCACGTTTAGCGAACATATTAATACATAGACATACGTGCATACATGCGGGATGATCGTATATGGGCCGTTACAATTTAAGGAATATATAAATTACAACTTCAAAAAATATTTTGTCTGTTTGAAAATATGTTTGGGAGGTCATTGACCTAATGGAGAAGTCGCCGATAGTTGATAGTGATTCGAAGATTAGACCCTGGATGGGATAGCAATTATTTGTAAAGGATGTATCACGCATGCATGTTTATAACTTTTCCCTATTACCGGTCCATTACTGCCCCAGTTGGAGCGATTTGCGGGTTTACGGTTTATCTTGGTTGCTCTGATAGCGAGATGTATTTGATTTTTACGTCCTTGGGACATGAATTAGGAATACATTGATGACAATACAACTTTAATAATTGTGGAAGTATATAAGCATATGTCAAATGTAAGTGCTTTTGAAAAACTTGGCAGTACACTGAAACCGATATGTGCAATTGAACTAAAATATTTTTAATAATCTAACACTTCCGATTATACTGGAATTAGCTGTCAACTTTGTCATTTTAAATGGAATACCATAAGTCAATTTTAACCGTTGTTAGATAAAACAACTGTGTTGGCGTTTCTAACCATATTTGAAATATTTGCATTTGTTGAAGTTAACTGTGAAAGTATTAAACATGGAAAACATGTTAACCGTATAGGGTATTAGAAACAGAACAAAATTTTCGAAAACCTTATACAGTTTATTCCACAAATGTGCCTAAACTTTCAAACGGAAAAAAATTATTTTTTTTGACGTAACTATCTATTTTTTTTCTTACTAAATTGCTTTTACAAAAATACAAAAAAAAATGTATTCATTACGCACCTAAAATTGATATTTTTCAAGATTGAAAAATGTTAACTTTAGATGCGTAATTAATATGAAATTTTTTTTTTTGTAAAGGGAATTTGATAAGAAAGAGAAAAATAGGTAGTTATATAAAAAAAAATGAAGTTTTTAATTTGAAAGTTCTAAGTTAAACATTTTCACAGTTATAGATGTTCATATGCACTCGTTCATCCGTGAAATATTCCCAAAAAAATGCAAATATTATGTAGTTGTTTTATTAAACGAACCTTAACATTGAATTATGAATTATAATAAAGGAGACAATAGCAAAGTTGACGGCTATTTCCGGTATTATTAATGCAAAATATACTGTATGGGACTCATCGATCAAAAGTTCGTGTAACTAGAGTACGCACCCTTTTAATGAAATTAAATGGGAAATATTTCCAAGCATTAAAATTGAACAAGATACGTAGAATTTTCTTTGATTAAATAATCCATATCGACTGCGTGAGTTATAATGAGGTAAATCGAAAACAGATGGTTCAAATCTCACAAAACAACAGTAATAATGCAGGACTAATAAATAATATTATTCTACTCTATAATTTTTAATGCAATCAGTCAACAGAAAGAAAACGTACATTCTTTATTGCATGCAATACTACCAATAATACAATTAAAACTAAATAAACAAAAAGATACTCGCAGTCGAGTTCTGATAGTGTAAATAGGAAGCACTACGATCAAGCAATTTTTGATGATTTGCAATGATCATAGTTAATGTATGTGATGTATGTATGACCAGCATAGCAACCAGAACTGTTTAATCTCTAGAAAAAATTTCAAGCAGATGTGTTGTTATATCTAATAGTTTTGTGTGAATTTTTAAATTAATTTACCGTGTGGCCAAAATTTGCGCCGCTGCCATATCAGTTCATAAGTAGCAAACGTTCTTTGTCGCGGCTATGTAGTCTAAACGCATTTCTATTGAACAATCCTTGTATGATTTCAATCGGGATATGAGTATACACGTAAATAAGAAACATACACCACGTGTTCTATTTTAAAATACAGATTTTCTTTTTATTTCTTAAACTTCTAAAATTGAATTGTTATATCAAGTTTTGTACAAGAGTTTGTAAAAATACTTTTGTAAATTTCTTGTAGAACAGAAATAGTATATGAGCTAAAATATAAAAAAGCATTCTGTACATGGTTATTCTTGGCGATTACTTTAGGCATACTCATAAAAATTGACGACGTTATTTTTTATATTTATGTGAATTGCTTTTATCAGGGTTAAATTAAAAGAGATAAGTTAGTAACAGTCAACTTCCGACCATTCGGATTGATTTACTTACAAAAACACACAGCTGCCTTGTTGCAACCTTTCTTTTTGCAATTATTACGCGCTTCCGTCGTTATCCTCATTAAATTTGCGTTTTCACGAGTGAACGAAATCGGATGTTTCCATTCCCACTAAAATCTCTTCAATCACTCTCTTAAAAAGACGTACTTACTTAATTTATACCAACATTTAATTGCGTCCGCTAATTCCGTCGATAGGCAGTTTATTAGTGCCGTAAGCGTGGCGAAATTGAACATCTAATTTTCTGCCGGAACCGAATCTGATATTTCGGGGTCCACGTTTTGCTAGTTTTAATACAAATATGTGTCGTGAAATGTGCAGCGTTTCAATGTCATGAGTCATTGAGCTACTCACGTCTCTGACTAGTTAGTTTTGTATATGTAATATTCCGCTGCTAATACTCATAATGGCTGTTGTGTAATTTTTGCCTCCATGCGTATTTTATCGTTTCTCTTCGACGATTAGCGAAAACTCTAAATGTTTGGGTGTTTTTAACCCTTATGTTTACTGTTACGCTTCTGTACTGCGCTGGAAGCAGAGAGAACGTCGATATTTTTGTATATGAGGTAAGATCCGAAAGTTATTTAGTCAATTATTACCGCCGAGAAACCTATTGATAAATAAATGAAGTTGTAGAGAATGTGAATAAGTAACGTTATCTCAAATTGCTGCATAATTGACATAAAATTTCCATAAATAAGCACGGTATTTTTATTTTCATTTGATAACACCTACATACGTATCAGCGTTTTAATGTTCTATAACTATTGTTAAGCTATCAAACTTTACTCCTTTGAATTTTTGGTTCAATGTAGCAACTATATACACTGTCTGTGTTTTACTAAATCTATAAATGAGGATGCTATGTGGGATAGTTCAGTATTGCACGTCAGCTACTTCGTTATCATTATTAGAGGAGGAGGAATTAACGAATTACATTTTAAATCCTGAAATATTAACGTTTTCTATTAAATATTGCATACTGTGTAAGTAGATAATCATTTAATTGAAGGAAGTTAAAGCTAATTTATTTTAAAACTGTAATGATTCAATTCAGATTTAATTTTAATTTAATTGTCTTTGTTATTAATGACTTTAATTTATCGTTTACCGTATATTTGACTTAAAATACCGTCAAGCAGGGTATCCCAACAACGCGTAAACAATTTTCTATTTACAACAGTATACCGAACTGACGAGCAACCGTGGAGGTGTGAATAGTTTTTCATTAATTAAACTTTTTTTTTAATTTGTGCAATGGATATCTGAAATTAAAAATTTGCACAGCTGAATTAGCCGGTCTTAACCCCACTCCAGGTTATAACGAATATATTTAGTTCACAAAAAAAGTGGCATTTACTTGTGTGGAACCAATTGCAGCATGTCGAACAAAATTTGAATGCAACAAACAACAAAAGCATGAACTTGGTTCCTTATGTTTATTTGGCCAAGCAGTAAGAGGTAACGTTGAGGATCGCGGGTTCTCGAGCTCAATACGTTTAGGAACCCCAATTCCGGTAAACACATCACATTAAATGATACATTATAGACACTATTACGAAACAGTACAGAAATTATCAAGAGACTGGCATTGAAAATAGTCGTTGAATTAAATAAACGCATTGTAGTTGACTTTTATAAATTCCGATCATGAGGAGTCTAATTAGTGCTGTAAGTATTCGAAATTCGGATATTGGTGTCTCAACCAATATCCGAATCCATTTCGACTCTCAGATAAAGAAGTCGAATTCAAGATTTCGGAGAACTTACCTGGAACCGAGGTTTGAATAACGGATCCTGTATTCGAGGTTTTGGATAACGGACCGGATTCGAGGTTTCGGATAGTAGATCCGGATCTGAGGTTTCGGATAATGAATCCGGATAACTCCAATATCGGGATAGAAAGTTATCTGCATCCGGATAATAGCTTAGTTCTGATGTGTTTCAGATAATCGCTGATTTTCGATAGACTCGGTTAATTCAGACTTATTTCCTTTTGTTTTGAAGGATCACCTCTTAAGTTCTCGATTTAGGCAATTAATTTTAAATTGCATTAACACGTAAAAAACTCCTGATAAATAATGGCATATTTACAGTGGAAAAATTAATCGAATTTAATAGAAATTCCTACAAGGAATAAACGAAGAATAATTTTTCGCTTCTATTATTTTTAGAAATTCAATTTGAATTTCAATTTAAACTTCTCCTTGATGTTCTTACGTCATCGACAACACAGCTGGATCAAGATTAGTCCTCTCTTAACACTCTTAAAGGAAGATGAATGTGACTGACGTATTTCTACACCTTTAGTTGAATCTACAGTATATGATACTGATTCTCCTTGTTGAGGGGTTGATTAAAATTGGTGTATAACAAGTAAATTTTAATTCAAAATTTCCCGTTTCGCTCGCTTCGAGCTACCGATAAAGATGTTCTGAGAGAGGTTTATTTTCTTTGTTACTTTTGCAACTTATATGAAATTATTCCACGAAAACTTTTCTATTTAAATTCATTTGTATGCGGTCTATTATTGAAAATAACGCTCTTATTATTTGACGGCTCAATGACCCAATCTTGCGATCTCGAATAACCATTTACATACTAAAACTTCTGAGGTTATGACAGGCTCCAAAACGTATATATCCCGTTCAGCCGTCACCACACTAAAAAAGAGGGGATCTAATCTGACCTAATACACCTGAGTGAAATATAGGCTATACGATTTGTTACCATTGTTTTTATTACAATATCGAACAGTAATCGCTGTATCCTGTAGCAAGGCATAAATTCACTTTTCACTTTTGAGTATAAAAAAATGCTTCTATTACTCCAAATTCTTTGTTAAAAATATGATCGTTGTCCAATAGACATCATGGCTGAATTTTAAAAATTTGTGTTATATTTGTGGAAAGTTGTTAATATACATGTTGCTCTTCATATATTTTTTAAATATCGAACAATAATAAATTAACGTTTACTATTCTTTCAGGTACCTAACTATTATCCAAGACAACCTCAACTTGCTCATATGTCCAATGAGCATCCCTTGCTACATCAACCGACATGGCACACGCCTACCACTGAGCCTATGAAGACCATACCTCATCCACATGTATTCAATCTTGAACAAATGCTTCAGGAACGATCCTATCCTAGGTCGGGTGTGGACTTGACATTAACACGAAACGGAAGTCAGAACGGGGACCTACCGACGACACCTATTAGCTTAAGTGTTAGAGACACGAATAAAATAAACAGCCTCCCAGCTAGTGCGCTAGAAATACAAGCGGTCGAACTGAAAACGCCTGTGATGAAATCGTTAAGTCCCGGTTTAAAATCCACTAGTCCCGGAGTGAAACCTCTAAGTCCCGCGATTAGTACAAGCCCAGGTTTAATCGAGAGACAAGGCAGCCCCAAAAACACGAAGAAACCTCCGAAGAGAATGGATTCCATTCTCGAAAGGTTAAATTCGCAACCGCCGCAGAGCGAAACTAATACCGAAAAGCCAAATTCCGAATTACCTAACGATAAAAGTACCGAAAAAACCATACCACCAATTCAGAGCGTAATAGTACAACCATCAAACAGCGTTCACGATGACAACAGCAATTCCAGTAGTATTTTAAATGTTCCTACACCAACGAACTTAAGGGAAGAGGAGGTAACGTCTCCTTACAGCAATGACGACAGCTTAGATAGTAACAAGTCTAGGCGAAAGAGAAAACCCAGTAAAACGATAAGACTAACTAAAGAATCTGAAAAAGTACCGGAATTATGCGAGGACCCTTTAAAACTTGACGTTGCGGTGAAAGATGGCACTAGCACAAATGTCGAAGCGGCGGAACCAACTGCTGTTACAGAATCTGCCAAGTCGGGCGACGAAGGAATTGAGCCGCAAAGGGAAAGTTCTAGTAGTAAATCAAGGGATAATTCGCCAGCAGCCAAGAAAACGAGAAGAAAAACTTCTTCGGAATCAGAAACGATAGCAAAAATAGCGGCGATGGTCCAAGAGGTTGTCAATGAAAGCACCGTAGAATCTCAGAAAGAAGAAAACCCGAATAAAGCAGTTTCGGTTAGTGTGATAAGAGACACGACAACAGAAATGCGAACGACATCTAATCCAGCTGAAAACGAATCAAGCGATAAAACAAATGACAAAATAGAAGAGGACCCGTTAATGATGACTGCTCAAGACTTACCTTGCACTACCATAATAACTCCTGCACAAAGAAAAGCAACCAATTTTGTTGAAGTAGAGAACAAATTGGAGGAAATGTTTGCCGGAATTGAAGAGTGTATTTCGACACCAAAGGCTGATCCTTTAGAAATCGATTGCGAGAAAATGGATGATTTTATCAACGATTCCAAAGATGAAACGGATTCCAAATTTGATGGTCCGTCGACGAGTCAAAATGACGTGTCATCGACATCAAACGATCTACTTGCCGCAGACAAATCAAGTCCAAAAAAAGCGAGGGCTGCAAAAAAGAAGTTGAATAGCTCGTACGACAAGAAGAAGAAAGGGAAAAAAGGTAAGGATTTCGTTAAATCTAAATCTGCAAAGAAAGGGAAAAAATCAGTTAACGGTAAACAAATCAAGGTTAACGTGATTAAAGATATTTATGCTTACGATTCAGGGAGCAATACAAGTTCAGTAAAATCTAAGGGACCATTTATACAGATTAAAGGCCCTAGGGATTCTCCTATTTCGGTCAGTATTGTAAACACTCCAGTGGAAGATGATACAGAAAAGAAAAGTAGTAAAAGCAAAAAGTTTCATGACGACAGTGAATATAGACATAAAGTACGCTCGAAAGGTCTTCATTGCAGTACTCTAAGTAATAAATACGACGCCCAGACGAAAGACGTTAGCTGGATATGTGTTTTTTGCAAGCGAGGGCCTCATTCTACCGACCCCAACGTATTGGGTCCTTCCAGTTTTAGCGCTCAAGTATTGCCACCCGGTGATTTGTTTGGTCCTTACGTCATAACCAGTAATTGTCCAGAGTATGAGAGAAGATTAGACGATCCCTACGATAAACAATTTAAAAGTAAAAAGATCGCACGTGTCCTGGACGCTAGCAGCTCAAATGTACAAACGAAAGTGACCGGTAAAAAATCAAAAAGGAAACATTCAGAAAGTGATCGATCTTTTAGCGAAATGGACGTTAATGACCCGAACTTAGGTATCACGGAAACAGGTGATAAGACGTTCGAGATTTGGGTACACGAGGACTGTGTCGTTTGGTCGCCGGGGGTTTACTTGGTCGGGCCTAAGATCATCGGCCTCGAGGAGGCCGTCTGGACTAGTTGTAATGTTGTGTGTACTCGTTGTGGCTTTAAAGGTGCGAACATTTGTTGCCTAAAGAGGGGCTGCACGAACGTTACGCATTTCGGTTGCGCGGTTGCGTCCAACTGGCAATTGGATTCCGATAATTACACTGCTATGTGTATCACTCATAAGACTGTGTGATGTTTTAGTCACGCATTTCGTGGGATATTGTAAATAATGATAAAAAAGGTGAGATGACTTACACGACCACGCAAAAGAATCGGGAATAGAAAAGTGTAAACTTTTTGCCTTTTGATGTAATTTTTTGTTTGAATATTGGGCTTATATTGTGCTCCCAGCAGGAACATATAATGTATAAAGTAACTTATCACTAAACCAAATCGCAAACGCTTTTATTTGCAAAGAATACCGGAGTTCCGAAAAACTTCATGTAAATTTGGTGGTTTATTTGACTTATTGATGTTCTTTTATTCTGCGTATTTATTATAAATGCTATCGCAAAGTGGAGTTTTATATTCTTTTTAACTTTTTTTTTTCTTTATCTGCCAAGCATTTGATTTGATTTAATCGCGAATCGGCATTTTTATCGAAATTCAATTCTTTATTGCTGAGTAGGTCTCACTTAACATTATTTTATATTGTGTCTGTAATATTTTCATTAAGGTGATAGTTATCGTTTATTTCATGGTGTATATGTCAGCATTTATTATTTCCTTATTCTTAGAGGTTGTCTAATCTGTAATATTCTTCAGTTTATCTGTGCGTTATCAGTTGACAGCGAACTATTTGACAATAACTAATGTTGAAGATTTTTGACTGTGTGGTTGGAAGATATTCTTCAGATATACTATCACTTTCTTTTTGAAGCATATTTCCGAAATCATTTGAATGATTTCTCTCTAAAATGGGCTCTATTTATTCCATGCATTTTATAGAGATCGGAATGCATGATATTTGTACAAAAAATATATTAAAAAAATATTTTTGTCAAGTGCTTAATTGGTAATAAAATCGACTATAATTTCTTATTTACATTTATGGACCTCTATACTAGCTACCTCCATACTTAGGCATCCCCTTTTTATTAATTTATAGAATATTACAGAATATGCTATTGTAATAGGTAATATTGCAAGTACTTAGGTGGTTTTGTATTCCTTCGAGTAACTGTTTTCGCTTATCCTGATTTCAACTTATTCGGAAACTCGCTGTTGTGGATGACGTAGGCAGTAAGGGGGCATGTTTCTGATTTCGTCTAACGAGGTTTTCATTGTAATCTGTTTTTATCCAATACAATCGTGCTTCTTTATATTTTCGGCTACTATTCCTTTTTGCATGTTTATTATTTTAACTTTTTTTATAATTGTTTACTTCTTTTCCCCCTAATATGTCTTCTACCGTAATTCCATTATTCCTTTTCATTCTTCAGCTTTTTTATTACCTCGCGATGACTTGGTGTTTTTGGGTTTAATTTTCTTATAAATGTCATCTCCTATTAGAGCTTCTTCAGGTCTCTGTTATCTCATGACTTATTTCTATATATTTTCTATTGGCTTTATCCATTGAATAGCTTAATTTATTATTTTTTTTTTAGATTCCTAATTCTGACTTAATATCCTTCTAGTATACATCTTTGTATTTGATTTTACAGGTATTGTAATTTTTCCATATACTCTTAATTGGCTGATGTTACCAGATCTTGGTCCAACCAGCTTCATAGTTGTTTTGTAAAGTTTTGACACCTGCTAGTCCTTTTTAGAATCTTTCATCTCTTTGTATCAATTTACAGTTTTAACCGTGTATTGCCAGTTTGGAGGACTATTATCAAGTGTACTGATATTTATAATTTTACAGGCATCATTTACATCTGAAACTTCTGACATGGTTGTTGAGTCATTCTCTTCTATAATTTCCGGAAACTTTAATACAGCACTGTGCGTCAAAATGGTCAACAATGTTGCACTTGCGCCTCCGTACCTTATTAGCATGGTGTTTACCATTGACGGACCATTAACACACACACACACACATTTACAGTAATACTTTCTGTCTATGTTTGTTTTTTACAAATAAATAATTGGTAAATATCAATCTGAATACGTCTCTTATCGCACTGAGTCTGTGTTACAAGACTAATTAAAAACAATAAAACATTTTTACATAATCGAACAAGATTTCGGCGCGATCCCTGAGCATACATCTACACAGTCCTATGCCACCGGTCCAACAGGAGCGTTCATTTCACCTTATTAATGAAAACTGTAGCATTGTTGTGTTTCTTCGGTTGGCTTCTATATTTCTGATTCTTTTCCATTCTGGATTTTACACTGACCGCATATCCTCTATGTCATTAATTCCCTCAGTACTTACGCCATCTACATTTCTATTTGTGTTTGGTTAATTTGAGAGAATATTCATTCCGAAGTAACACTCGTGCATGGGTTTCATAAAATTTGTTCGTCGAAGAGAAATGTCCGTTTAAAATAGTATCCGTTTTAGACAGACTTCACTGTATATGTATGCTCTGAAAGTAATTCAACACACATTATGGAATACGTTAGAAGTAGGCATCTTTATTCGGAACTTTATAATTTAAATATAAACGTTTGAGAATGGAGCTCTTTAGTAGTAGACTGCTATATAGGTTTATATTGATGAAACTATTATCGTGCCAATATGCGCCATTTTGAAAAAAAAAGCATACGCTTGCGTCAGTTTTACCGGACCTGTGCTCCGGCGTCATTATTTAAAGTACTCTTAACAACGTTAATCATATAAATGCTTATATAAACTGCAGTTATTTTTAGCGCAAATCAAAATGAATGAGTCGACAATCACTTTGATGTAAATAACTTTTATTTACAACATTTTCTCTAAAATGGAAAATAAAGTAGTGATTGAAAAATGATACTTTTTTTGGGGTACACTATACATATAAAGCTTTAAAGGTTAGCACTTTTGGATAGGAATTTAAAAAAAGAATTTTACTAATGTGACTTTTTTAAGGACGTATGTTTTTCCAGTGTCATCTTATGCTGGATCTTTTACTCAATGTTCTATTTTGTTTTTTTTTTCTACCTTTGACTTCTCACCCTAAAGAGATATCCTTACAAGATAATATTTAGTAAATTGTAATAATTATTTGGTGTTTTTACTAATAATATATGCTTAGCTTTACTTTTCTTTTTGTTAACGTTTTCTTAAGATGTCGCCTACATCGTTTTGAAATTTTACCGTTGAGGTCTAATGCACAGGGGTGGGATGAGTGTGGGTGGACACCGAATGGCGATAGTCGATCGCGGGGCAGCGGCATCCTATTTAAATCCTAGCTTTGGGGTAATATCCTCATACACGGACGCCAGTACCAAGCAGATTCTCGCTACTGAATTAAATTGTATATTATACATACGAGGGTAGTCCTAGAATTACCCAACCTGTCAAAAGAGATGGGAAAAATATCTTTATTTCTCCACACAGTCCCCTTTTAGCCCGATACACTTTTCCCAATGATGTTCAATAACTTTAATACCCTGTTTGTACCATCAACAGCAGATTCCACCTCTTCATTGTTGGCCCACCGAGCCATTTTTTCAAGTTTGGAAAGAGAAATAAAATAAAAAAGGGCACGTGAGAAAGCAAGTCGAACTCCAACTCGTTGATTTTAGCCACCGCGATAACGAATGTGTGAAATGCGGCTGTTTTTTTTTTTTCGAATATAATCATTGATGCCACACGCATCCCAATAAATTGATGCTATGACTTTGCCGGCAAATGGAACTGTTTTCAGGCCATTGTTTTGACTGTTCTTTCGTCTCAGGCGTGAAGTGATGGACCCATGTTTCATCAATGTTTATAAATTGATGTAAAAACTCGGCTTTATTGCTGCGAAACATCGTCAAACACTCGATTGAAACATTTTCATTACGCTGTTTTTGTTCCATTGTAATTAATCGCACAGCTTTCTCATGTCTAAATTTTCAGTCAATATGCGATGCGATCACTCTTTCAAATACCTAAAATGTCTGCTAGCTCGCGTACTTTCAGTCGACGGTCATTTGTAGTTTTTCTTCACAATTTCTGCCGTGGTCCCCTCATTTGGTCGATCACAGAGATGTTCGCCTTGGCAGCTCGTACAGCCTCGTTAAAACTCAGCCACCGTAAACGAAGAGGCAGACTCCCCCACAGTAGAATCTAGAATCGGTTTGGATATTGGTTGTAATGTGACCTTTCAATTAGAATTATTGTATCACGTAACGATGACTATTTTTTTCTACGTTTACAAATTTACTATTTATGACTGTTAAGGAAATACTAAACAACGTAGCATCTGCAAACATCAAACTTAAGCTTTGGTTTAGGTTTAAGTTGGTACTTTCGACCACAGTAATTTTTTCAAACGACCGCTATCTATACATCAGGTCTGATTATCCTCGTGAACCTTGAAAATAGCCAATCCTTCCACATGGGGTATCGAGTGCCCCGTGTAAAATAGTCTTTCGAGGATTAAGAAACTCGTGTATTGTTTTCTAGCACTTTCGCGTTCCTTATATTTCGTTATATAAACTCCCAAAAATTATAATATTCTTAAAAATGAATCCTACAAAAACTTCTATTAGTTATCGAAAAATAAATTCCATCAAAAGGCAAGAAGTAAATGAAGTATTAAAAAAGGAATTATATACGTTTAGTGAATTTCAATTATGCTAAATTATTAAAGGTAAATATTTTAGCAGTACTTAATGTATTTCTAAATAAAAAGAAATGAATTCGACTGATTTCGAAAACGACTTTATATTAAATATTAATGGAAGTACCTAGGTCTGATATGTTTATTAGAAAAGTTTAAACATATCTACTGACATTTTCTTTGTTTTAACTATTAATTTCTTTTTAATTTTCTATAATCTTTCTTATGTGATGTACAGAAATAAATCGTGCAGAAATAGGTTTCTGTGAAAATACGCTTATATATTAATGAATACTCTTGTAGAACGACGAAAACAAAACATATTTTGAATCCTTTCATTCTCTTTGCTTTACTTTTTAACGTTCGCTATTTTTAATTCGCCCATATTTAATTAAGTGTACATTAAACTGTTGAAAACCCATTCTAAATTCCTTCCAAAGAAATATTTGACCTCATAGGTTAATTTAATAATTTCAATTGCAGTATTTTAAGGCTATAATGCTTTAATTGAAATAAGAGGACTAGGTTTTCAATTTATGATTATTGTATATTGTTGAAGGATTCAAAGCATCTTTTGTGAGAAATAAACAGTACGATAGCGTACACATCTTTTGTAAATATCTACATATGTATAGAATTTAAATAAATGAAAATACAAAAAAAAAGAACGTGTACCAATAAATGAATATTGTGATTTTATTTTGATCAAAGAATGAATGTTTTGTATAATTTGTAAATGCCCAAATCAAAATTTCTGCGTGTCAGTCAGAATAAATATGTGTACATAGAATTAAAATAAAAATTATGTATAAATATATATTGATTTAGAACCTTTATTCTCATCTTTTACCTTTTTTACACATAAGCAAACGATTGTTTTGATTTTTTTATAACATTGTATATTTTAGAATGATATAACATGACAAAATAGACTGGCTTATTTGTTGTAATAATGTAATAATAATATACGATGTATATTTTGCATTGAATGAATTCTTTTTGTCAACTTTTGTACAAATTTTCCAAATAATTATCGATAACAAAGTAATGTTATTCCTGAGAAATTAATATAACCGAAGACATTGGTGTTTTCGATAAGTTTTATGATCGTTAGAACGGTAAGAGTGTACATAATTACATAGTCCATATAATTTTGTAATAAACAAGAAAACAAATAGCTGTTAGACCGTAAAAGTCGTAAAAGCGTCTATTGTATTTATTAGATTTTTGTCAGGAATGGTTGAAATTGTAAATATATTAAGATTTAATAAAATAAAAAAAAAGGATTAACTCTATTTATTTGTTTCATTTTCACCATTTATCGCCTTATATAGTTGCAATATCGGATAAGAATCATCTGTAGGAAAACGCGATTATAGCTAATGAAGGAGTATTCCGTTGTACCACCGTACTATCAAGCGGGTTACATAGACAATCGGCAGTTGTACAGTCCGTCGTACAACTATATTCCAATGATTTAAACGATAATGTGAGCAGATGTGTCGTACGATCTGCGTCGAATTGGATGGCAGTAAGGGCGAGCCATAAAATCTGTCGTATGACCGGTATATCGAACGATAAGTTGCAACGTGTACAGTCCACGGCGATCGGTTGCTACAATTTGTCTAGCGACTTATCTCATTATTTTTGTATTTTAAAAGGTAACATCTTTTGGAAGGTTCATTGAGCTAGAAAGATTATTTAGATTCTACTTTTTTCTTTTTTTCTCTTCGCTAACAACAATAGCATTGTGGCAATAATTGCTGCTTTCTTTTCTTTGATTGGATTACTCAATGGCCGTTGATAGACTTAGGCATCAGCTCTTGCCAGCTATTCTGCCTTATTTTGGTGTGGGCGCGGATATAGTTTATTTTTATCATATTTGTTAGATCGATCTCGGAAAATTAAAATAAATGACGGTTTATCAGAGCAAATATATTTAGAAAATGGCGTACGACAGGGTCGAATCTGTGGTCTATTGCTCTTTAACCAAAAAATAATGCTAAGATAGCTTAGCTTCCTCATGGTATTGATGGAATAATTCTCTCTCCTTTTTTTTCTCTCTCCTTTTATTGCGTTTGCCGTGAATTATTCGGCAAACGCAATAAAAGGAGAGAGAAAAATTCGGCACTATTGCTAACTTTGCTATTATGGGAGCTATGTAGTTGGTTAAATTAACAATTTTGTAGTATAATCAAGGTAGTCGGATTTCTGAACACACTTCACAAGTTTGCGTCATTTATTGTGTTTAGTTGTAGCTATTTGTCAACTTAAAGAAGTCTTCATCACAGTGTTAAAATGCGTTTTATTCACGCAGAAAAGTGTTTATATGTAGAAGAAATAGTACTAGAGCATTACCCTGCTATCGCGAAAATTTTGCTGATCGAAATACTCCGAAAGTGTTTCTTAATTTTGTAAAGAAAATTTAGAGACAATGAAAATTTGTTTATGAAGAAAAGAACTAGGAAGAGATTTATCACTAGTGAAACAAATGTATTAGCTTTTTTGAACAATTTCCAAATAATTCTACTACAGACTTGGTAAATGATAGTACCTTATCTTTGACAGTGATTTCTAGAATATTAAAAGAACATAAATTTATTCCTTATAAATATGGTCTAGTGCAAACTTTAATACCTGGAGATGCGGATAGACGCCTTATTTTTTGTCGTTGGTTAGTTGCTTCTTGTAGAGAAAATCTAGTCTAAGAAATATCATTTGGAGTGACGAATAACATTTTTGGAACCTTAAAACATGCATTACTGGTTTCGAGGAAATTTACTGTTAACTTACCCATCAGCGTTCGTTTATGTATTAATTCCATTGACGGTAGAAGTATTTCGAATGCTATAAAGGCCGTTCATAAAAGAGCATTAATGTGCATTCAAGAAAATTGCGGCATTTTTAAACAATTACTGTAATTTTGCAGTATTAAATAAATGGTTTATTAAAGTCACTATTACCTTGATTATATTACAAAATTGTTAATATCTACTTTATCTTAAGTAGTGCTATAAGAATTTATAATAATTTTTGTCGAGAATTAATTTCTCTTTTATTTAAAATACAAATATACAGGGTGTTTCATTTAAAAAATAAGTATTAATATCTCGAAATAGCGATGCTCAATTATTTTATTATGTTGGTCATCGCAATCAACCCTAAAAATTACGTTTCTTTGCTAATTTAACTAACTTCATGGCTCCAATAATAATAAAGTTAGCAACAGTGCCGAGTTCATTTGAAACAGCCTGTATTCTGCTGCCTTTGAAACTTACGTCTCGTATTCTAAGCCTTACTTGTATGCCGATTATACACAAATATATTTCTCATTCTATCCAGTAGTGTTTTTGCATAAACTCTGATTTGGCATCACTGCAATAATATCAAAAAAGTATTGTTTAAAACCAAACCTAAAACTATCATTTTGTTGTTCGATAAGAGAAGGGCGGTGGTTGAGCTTAAAGATTCTTAACATTTTAGGTGTCAAAGTTGACATTGTTGATACGGCAAAAAACCTCGGACGCAAGCTAGATATCGATCTCAGATTTAAGCACCATATTAATAAGAAAATTCAATTAGTATTTGTCACGCCAATAAAGGTCTCGAAAGTTGTTCTGCGAAGCTTTAATTCTCTCACAATTCAATTTTTGTTGCTGTATATAGTTCCTGTCTAGACAGTGTCATTGCTAAGCGAGTTCAAGTTTAGAATGTCTGGCCCGCGGTTTTTCAGCCAGAAACTTTCATGTGGGACAAATCGCTGTGCGCAATCGACCGCACGAAACGCAGCAAAGAAACTGTAAAGTACAAACTTTGCATCCTTAGAAAAGTTTTAAAATAATATTTACTCTGACAATCAGCGAACAATCTATATTTCATTTAGAAAGTTGTGACCTATCTTGCTGCGGTTTGATAAATATAACATTTATTTTTTTCTTAGTGTGACGGCCCAGCAGGGTGTATAAGTTTTATTAAAGCTCGTCATAACCTTAAGAGCCTATTAGTGTGTAAGTTGTGTGTGTAACACGCATTTTGAACATTCATACAGTTATACTACTTCCTTTGTTTCATATCCATTTAAATTGGGAGGATTGGCAAGAGTAGGGGCCAGTAGGGTATAATTTTCTAGCACAAGGATTTGTAGTAGCGTTTACTTGTGGAAAGTTTTTGCACATGAGCTTGACCATGGGTCGCGTGACTTTTCAATCGTATTTTATGGATTGCAAGGTAAAAAAGGTTGTAGACCACTGCTGTTGAGCATACTGAAACGATTAACGTATGTTAACGACACCCAGTTCAACGAAAAATGAATGTGAAAATATAGCACCAAGCGAAAGTTACTCTGAATCAACATCTATTTCTAATATATTTAATATAACATCTGTTAACAGATTTATTCTTGAAGAAGTAAATGTTTTATATGATCAAAAGGATGCACTAGTAGGTTGCGTTAGACTACCTTTCAGCACTCGAAATCCATAGTTAAAATCTTGGAGAAGTCCCGGATGTTCTGGGAGGAGAATTTCTTTCAAATTATATATCCAAACATCATCTCTATTATATTTCACCACCTTTGCCGATAGCGATCCAATCGAGATTGTTCGTAGGGTTATTTTAAGGATGGCGTACTGAAATATTCTCTGTAGTGATATTTTGTGAACTCGAAGTATTAACGGCAATAGTAACGAAAAGCACACGTTCCGTTCAGTACTATTCGTTATCTATTTATTTGTTGTATATTTACCAAACTACAGTAAAATAATAATTAATAATTTTATAACTAAAATACGGATTACAGTAATCCGCTGATTGTCCGGGTAAATTTTATTCTTTAACTTTTCTAGGGATGTCAAGTTTATACTGGGTCGGTTCACAATTTCTTGGTGGCGTTGCGTGCGGTCAACCGACTTCGCTCAGCGTCTTATCCCACATGTTTCTAAACCGTGGATAACTTTATTCAAACTTGTTTAAGATTTATCCATGGCATTCATAAATATGATATAAGATCTCGCAGAAATTCATTTCTCTGGACTGGTTATCATGGACGGTTGCATATATATGTATATTATTTTTAAAATAACTAAATTGAAGTCTTCTGCTTATCTATTCGAGGAAATCCGCTTTCGTACAGGCGTGCATTATCTCAATTTGCGATATAAAAGTATTATTATCATACCCCATCACGTTGCGGCGCTATTTGAGAGATTTCACTTATATAATATTGCATCTCTTTGGTCAGCTCTTCCGACCTCGGTGACGGATTCTACTATGTCTGTTAACATGTTTAAATCCAAATTGAAATCGTTACTTTTGCAGAAGTACTCGGTTCCGTAGCTATTGGAAAATCGTGCCATAACTAATAAAGTAATACAGTATACTTCTCATGCTTATTCTTTTTTTTTATAAAACAGTCTCTTACCCGAAGCACACACGTGGATGTAATGTTAGACTTTGCTGTAGAAATGTAGTTGTTTATTTGTAATGGTTCAGGTGGTAGAACAGGGTGCTTCACCATTCGAGGATCCCTGAACTTGTTAATTAATGTATGTGTTTTTCTTTTCATCAATTTTCTTTTACTGTGTTATATTTGCTTTATACTAAGGCATTTATTATTTCTTTGTAAAATTAAAAATATGTTTTTTTTTCCCTTTTGTAAACTCAATACGGGGATATATGTATTGTATACGTCGATAATAGATGTTAAGACATTAACATCAGTATTCTGTACGCTTTGATACGTTTCAAGCTGATTTTGATATGTATTTTGTCTTAAATTGTGAATTTTATTTCAGTTTTTATTAAAATCAGTAAATGTAGCGTAGTGTTTATAACTTCAAACAAGTATGGTTAAAATTGAGGACGAAATATAATATAAATATTCTATATTAATAAACTTATGTCCTTTTGAACTAGAAATGAGTAATAAGTCTCAATTAAAACTTATAAAATCTAAGGTCTAAACCATACCTATCGTAGGATACTAAAATATTTGATTGAATATTGATATACTACTTAAAATTATTTAAACTAAAATTCTAATAATTGATACTAAGGTTTGGCTTTAAAATATTTATTCTAAAGTTAAAGTCGTATAAAAATTAATACTAATTATACATTGATCATTGTTTAATAAGAGGTGCTTATCTTGAAGAATGTTATATTTGAATAGGTATACAGCGAGTCCTTCTAGTGCGTAGTCGGAAAATATATGTAATCTTTTCGAGTAGATACCAACACAAAAAAGTTATTTAAATATAATTTTTAAGGAATATCTTTATATAAACAAATAGTATTTTGTAAAACTTGTCTGTGCAGCTTCATATTTATTTTCTAAATAACGGCGTATTTTAGAGAATAGAGTTTACAGAAATGTTTCTAAAATAAAGTTTATACGGGCTTTTCTATCAGATTCTGGAAATATATGTAAGATATTCCATATAAAACCACTGAAATAGATCGAATCAAACCTGGGAACGATTTCGTTAGCCATCATATATATCTTATAGATATAAATAACTTTTCGACGTACTGCTGAAAACTCCAAGAAATAATCGAATAAAATTTAAATCGCCACTAGCATGTAAGCCATTTAATATATCGAGCGTGAAAGACGCCTCGATATTTTATAAAAATTAGTGAAATTATCGAAATTACGCTTTCAATTTTAATGCAGTAATACTTACAATTTTATTAAGTAATAACTATATGTTATAATTATATCGTTATTAGTATAGTATAATTGATAAATTTTGATAATTCCTGGCGCTTTGAATGGCTTAAACGTTGCAAATGCCGAATCGATACGTAATGATCTTTCTGGACTCTGTCGTCTGTTCTTCTCATCCCATTGTCGTCCAACATCGGGCAACCTGAGATTGATGTTTGTGCCATCTAGTCTTTTTAGAGCCCCTAATGATCGAACTGGATCTCTGGCGAGAATCTTGCTGATTCTGGTAGTACCAGGCACGCTATTAATCTTCTGACAGAACCTGCTCTAAGACCTTCTTAATTTTCTTACTGTACATTGTTTGAGCGTGTTTATAATGGTTCCAGTTATCTGATGGACGATCTTTATGGACCTTTTGTATCTCTTGTAACCTTGAGTGGGGAATTATCATAAAAGGTCGAGATCACAGTTACACGAACCTGCCCTGATGCAAACTCGATCTGTTCGCGATTAATGATAGTAATTGAGCCGGCTAAGTTGTCCTTCAGAAATTTTCTGAACCCAATCGGTGCAACAGGGATTTCGGTAATACTTAGTCTCTGTAGATGTGTAGAGTGTCTATTTCTATATCGAATAGAATACGCCCATACTCTGAGCACGAAGATTCAGGTGATACTCTTCAGTTAGATATCTTGTGGCTCAGTGTATCTGGGTCCCTATTTCTGGTAACAATAGGTAGGTTCGGAACCTGCGTTAAGGATGAAAAGGAAGTTAAAAAGTAACTCACTTCTATTGTTGATGGAAGTGCTTTACATTTGTACTAATTGGCTCTAATTTTGGAAATAATATATAGCAACTAAGTTTTATTTTTTTCCGACAATTGTAATTTTTTACAGCTTTTTCCGACATGTCACAACATGTTTTCACGCGCAGTACCATGTATCGCGCTGGTAGCGTCGCACCTTAAGGTGCGCTCTTATTGGCTGAGAGTAGGTATGAGTTGTCGTGGCCGAGAGTAGATTTAGAGAGTAGTTTGTTTAGTTAATTAGACAGTCCTGTTGAGGAAGGAAGTTCGCATAAAAATGAGCTCGTGATTTGTAGTGAATGAAAAAACGAAGGCAAAGGGAAAAAAAGGCAAAATATCACCGATTTTGTAAAGGAGGCGTATTTTTCTTATTTTGGTTTTTAATTTGGAAAACAGGTTGAGTTTTGGGTTCCCCGTAAACTGTGTAAAACATGTGTGGAATCCCAAAGACAATGGACAATAGAAAAGTTGTTTTTTTTTTTTTTTCACCCTAAGCCATAAGGCATCCACAGTAAAGACGATCTTGATGCTGGGTTTTTATTAATCTTTCCAACCACGAAAGAGATGTATCGTAATTGAAAAGAACTGTGCGTGCTCTGCGGGCCACATATGCTAGGTCATTAATAAATATGAGAAACAACGTAGACCCAGCACCGAGCCAGTCAACTTCTGAATTTACGAAGTCATCTTCGACTCTCAATCTCACATATTAACGGCGATCAGCCAAGTACGAGCGAAACCAATCGTTAACTCTATCTCTAAAGCCATACCTCTCAAGTTCACAAAGTAGAAGGCCATAGAGAATACGATCAAATGCTTTAGAAAGGTCACATAAGATGGTGGCAGTAATTTGCTTATTGATAGTATTGTCAAAAATGCGATGTAAGAAGTCGTAAACAACATCGGCGGTGGATACTCCAGGCCTGTAACCTGGAAACAGGAAAGTAGACCCTCAGCCTCCAAAATTCTTCTCAAATTTTTTTGATATCCTAGAGAGAACAGAAACCTCCTATGTATCGAAGTTATCCTCGCATGTTTCAAACATGACGGAAAAATAGAATTTTTTAATGAAAAATTAATTAAATCAACGAAGAAAGCCAATGCAGGAGGTGGTAGAAAAAGTAAAATTTGTGCGGTGCCTTTATTCTTAATGTTACGTATTATAGTAATTACTTCTTGTATGGATTTTGGTAAAAAGAGAAACGATTTATTATGATGAACTTTAAGAAAGGACATGAGATCCGTATTTGAAGCGACGCATCCAGTAAAATTTACAGGTAATAAGTATCGTGTAAGTCTGTAGATATCAAACTCTGTTGGTTAATAACTGAGTATAATAAAAATGTACTTCAATCCAACTTCACCATTCAAGTTCTATACAACGGCTTTCAATAAAGTGTATGAGATTTGATTTCTGTCAAGCCAACTGTTTTGGGTTGGACACGTATTGAGTTATACGTCTGTGGCAAAAATGTGATTGTGGAATTATACACTCTTGGAAATCTTGATATGCTTAATAAATATTTACAGTGCAGTCTCGATAACGTGAACGTCCCATAACGTGAACATCCCTAAACGTGAACAGCCAAATTGATATGCGTATTCCAAAACGTGAATGTCAAGAACACTTTGCCTCTATAACGTGAACATAAATAAAGTTTCTTAGAAAGCAAGGTCTACCAGAGAAAGCACTTCTTTTGTTGGATAATGCCCCTAGTCATCCCCCGGAAGAGCAACTTTTATCTGATGATGGTCTAATTCATGTTATGTATATGCCTCCCAATGTCACACCTTTAATTCAACCTATGGACCAAAACGTAATAAGGTTGGCCAAACTACATTATCGTTCTATGTTTTTGGCAATGGTTGTAGCTAATAAATCAAATGATATTAATGTCGTTATCAAGCAGTACAACCTTCGGGATGCAATTTTAAACTTATCACGAGCATGGAATAAACTAGAACCACCAATAATTAAAATGTGTTGGAAAAATATTTTGGAAAGCCAGCACGAGGACGATCCCGAAGATAACATACCCCTGGCAACACTTCGTCAAGAATTGTTAAATCTGAATAGCGTTGTAGAGACTAACCTTAATTTGCTAAAGGAAATTGATTCAATGCACGACTTCCACTCTGCGGATATCGAAGAATGGAATAAAGACAACATCGACGAACGTGATGAAAATTGTACTACAATAGATCATTCTGATGATTCTGTAATCGAATGTGTCACAGATCAGAATGAAGGATTGTCTAAGGATATATACAAAATCAGCCACGTAGAAGCAATTCGTATATTTAACAGAGGTTTGGAATGGGCTGAGCAAAATAATGCCGACATCGAGGATATCCAGTCCCTACAAAAATTACGGGAACATGCTACTATACTTTCAACTAGACAACGTTTGCGTCAAACAAAATTAGATTACTTTCTAAAGAAGAATAAATTAGACTTGTTTATTTGATGTGTTCCTTTTTTAAATAAAGTATGTTTTAAGCGAAACACACATTTAAGTTAGTTTTAATGCCACCTTTGTTTGTGATTGACTTTATCCAGTAACATGAACTTCTCGAATATATGAACACGGTCGTCTATAATTAGTTCACGTTATCGAGACTGCACTGTATTTCAAAAGAATTTCAGATTTTGTGATATGTATCTGAGCGACTAAGCTTTAAAATGTACGAAATTGTTGTTTTTATGTTTCTAATATTGAGTTTGTGAGTAGATATCTATATTTTTGGCTAAACATCCATGAATGGTTGTCGTGTGCTTTAATTCAACAAGTATTAGGAATATTATTAATGGATTTCCGACCTATTGCATTGGGAAACAATAGATTTTACTCGGCATACGAGAAAAAGTATAGACGTATAATAGATTTGTTGTCACAAAACTCCAATAAGCATTCACATAATTCAGTTTATCGCCCAAGAATTCACAAACAATGCAAAATATTGAGAAAGCTATATACTGCATTTCCCTCGTACTCCATTGTTATCGCAGAAGTATTCTATTGTTTGTGCAAGCGTTTCTCGTGGTTGTCGCTAGCGGCGTCATGACTGTTAAGATCCAAATAGGAGTCCAGAAAATCGATTTTGGCATGACATCCTATGTTTTTGAATAACAGCAATCATTTTTCTCTGTTTTAAATATTAATAATAATAAACAGCTTTGTTTCGAACAATACATAACAATATACAATAACATACTCAATACATAACAACACACGCGAATGTACGACCGAAACAAGTCGAAAGTAACAATACATAACAAATAATTCCTAAGAAAATAAGCCGTCTAATAATTTAAGCAATCTTCGATTGAATAACAACTTATGCTGTACAATAAGGGCTCTACTTTAAGTTTAAATCGCGAGAAATGAGTTTCGAGATGAAATCAATAGACTATTTCTCGTTTTTCGCTATTTAAACAATAAATTCTTTTGAAAAAGAGCCGTGGTGGTAATCGTGAGGAGCGTTATTTGCAAACTGTTTTCTAGTATTGTACATCTTCAAGTACCAATATGTCATCTTATGTCATTTTACGTATTGCACGTTTCTGCAGCAGTACTTTGAGTTTCCCCTATGTATAACCCCGTATCGAATCTTAGAGCAAAAATTTGAGTAATAGAATGTTTTAAGATAAAAAGATTACACGATTATTTGGGATTATGTAAAGCATAACGATTCGGGCAAGACTACCGCACACATCATTGACGTGTTGTGACCAGCCAATTTCTCCCTAGTATTGGGCCTAGAATTTTGGTAGAACTGGTAACTTTCACAAAAGTGTAATTTAGTAAGCAGTGGGGCAGGTTATATTTTACATAATTGTTTAATAAAATACGTTTTGTTTTATTGATATTGATTACACTAGCCGCTACGATTTTTATAACTTACTTAACAATCTACAATGTTAGTATTTTGCATTGTTTTAAACATAAAAATTGTATTATAACACAGGGTATCACGTCACATTTTCAAAATAAGATTTTTATCTGTTTTCACTAAGATTAACGTAAAATTTAAAATTAAAAAAGTATTGTAACAAACTCGAGCATGTTTGCGGCAAATAAAAGAACGGCACCCACGGATCAACATTGTTCCTGGAAAATTTAACATAAAATTTGAGCTGTTAGTGGATTCTAATTTGGTGATTCTATCCCCGCTACACATTAAATGAGGATTGATTAAACAGTTTGCAAAAGCAGTAGGAAAGGAAAGCAACTGTTTTAAATACTTAAGGGATAAGTTTTCAAAGCTGTCTGATGCGAAAGTTCGCGAAGGAATATTTGTTGGTACACAAACAAAAATTTTGAACGTACCATGAATGGTTTAGAGCTGGCAGCATGGACTTCTTTTAAAGATGTTTGCAAACATTTTCTGGGAAACCAAAAGAGTGAAAACTATCAAGATATCATGGCTAATTTGATAGAAAACTATAAAAATTTGGGGTGCCGAATGTCGCTCAAAGTTCATTTTTTGCATTCACATTTGGATTTCTTTCCTGCTAATTTAGGGAAGATGAGTGATGGATGAACAGGGGGAAAGATTCCATCAAGACATTGCAGAAATGGAGAAACGATATCAGGATAGGTGGAATGCCGTCATGATGGGAGATTTTTGCTGGTTTCTCATTAGAGAAGCCAACTGCTAACATTGAAGAAAGAAATAACTCTATGCAAAATATTCACATGTCAGCAATTTTTCTTTGTGTACAGTTAAGTCTTTTTGTATTCTTGATATTAATTAAACATTTTAGTATTTGGTATGTCAAGACTTTTGTACTTATCTATTTTTTTTTTATAACTTCTGCTTAACAAAATTTGTAAATACAATTATCTTTTATCTACTAGCGGAGTATGATTATAACTCTAAAACTAGACGTGATGGAAAGATTTGGTTTTTTGTTATGTCTTTAGTTAAAAACTGTAACAACTTTACACCCATTAAAAAAAAACTAAAATTGTCGGCTAGTGTTATTAACCTGTTGGTATTTAACTAATCCTTTATATTGTTAAAGAGATTAATTTTAATTCTAAAGGGAAAAACACTAAATACGTGTTTTTCTGTTTTTCGATTCTTTTTAATTCTGTTACATCTCTTCGCCATAGATGGCGCTGTACATCTATGGCGAACCGGAAAAACATTTTCGAATAAATCGTACGTAGTTTCCGACGTAGAATCCGAATCTGCGATGAAAAATAAGGATTCCTTTTCAAGTTTTCAAATTTGCCCTCCTCCCCGCCCACAGGGTGTGTGGAAGTGGCCGTAGTTCAATACTAACGGAGGCCCCCTCGGAGATGTTAAAGTTTTGATTCGAAAATTTTTCTATACTATGCGTATTTTTAGAGATATTACAAAATTCCAAGTTAAATGATTAACCCGGTATATTACCTCACAAGAAAGATAACTAATGTGATTTAGTTTGTAAAAAGAATTGTATTACTGTTACGATAAAAAATGCAACATGAAAAGTTGCAGTCATTAGCACTACAATGAGTAGCGTTCACCTAAGTGCGCTCACATAACTTATGTTAGAGTGATCCTTTTTCTGACTCATTTTCAATTCTTAGCGGCTTATATAGTCTCTGGTCCCCTCTTCTTTTATCCACCGTTTTATTAGGCAAATCTATCTGCAGCCTGTGATAATTCCGGGGAAACGCTGATATAACTCGTCTTGATTCCATTTTCTTGAGGTCCTAAATGTTTGTTTTTACTCTACGAGAGTCGTTCAATAAGTCCTTAGAAAAAGATAGAAAAAATAAAGTATTTTCTGTAGATTTTTATTTATTTTTCAACATAGTCTCCATTTAGGTGTGTACACTTTCCCAAGTATTTCTCCAAATTTTTTAAGCCCTCAAAAAAGTAGGATATCGGAAGGTTCTCAAAATAGGCTGTTTGGGCGATGATTTCCTCGTTCGACGTGAATCATTGTCCGCCGAGCCATATTTTGAAAGTTGTAAATAAAAAGAAGTCACCGGCCAAATCCGGTGAATACAGTGGATGTTGTAGTAATTCGAACGCAAGAAGACCTTTCTTTGTTTCAGGACGTTTTTTGTCGATTTCTTCGCTCAAGCGGTCCAATAACGACACATAATACTTTCCAGTTATCGTTTGTTCTTTTACGAGCCCAGAGCCCATCATCTTACCCATTCAGCTTCAAAAACCTACCGTTTTGACTGGTCCTTTGTCTCTGTAGTGTAGTAATGTATCCATGTTTCGTCCATAGTTATGTAACGACGGAGGAACTCGTCAAGATTGCGACGAAAAAGCATCAAAACAGCGTTAGAGTCGACCACACGATTGCGTTTATTCTCCACTGAGAGCAAACGTGGCACCCATCGAGATTTTTTTCACACACAATTTTTCATGCAAAAATAATTGCGATATGCCCGTGGTCTCAACTATTCGCGCACTTTGATTCGCTAATCATTCAAAACGATATCGTGGATTTTGTCAATCATTTCGGGGGTAGTCACTTCCAGCGGACGTTCAGAACGATGTTTATTTTTGTGGATGTACAACCACGTTTAAACTCATTTACCCCGTTATAAATAGCTGCTGACACAGAAACGGGTGTCCCATGAACTTCATCCAACTCAGTTTTGATCTCCTTCGGCGTTAAACCTTTTAAATATAATTAGTCACCTCTCGAAACTCATTTTTTTTCCATTTTTCTATATAAACAAAAATTCTTTGCTTAAATCGACAATAAAAATTAAACCGTATGATGGATATAACTGAGACTTTGATAGCTGCCCAGTGACTAATTAAGCCTGCACGCCTACACCTATACAGATGGTTTTATGCAATATTATATAAGCCTGCAGAAACGAGTGCCTTCGTAGTAGCTTACGGCCTGGTTACTATCAATATTAAAAATAATGTATGTATTTACTTACTATTTTGCTTGTGTTGTTGATGTAGACTGATGCAAAAACTTGCTGTATTTTATCATTAGTACAGCTTGCTTTGATGACTCAGTCATACCCCTACGGCGAGGTGAAAGTATGTTGGTGTATGTGGAAAATGAGTGAGGCTTTAAGGTCATCTACTATATTTACCGCTTGGTATTCTCTAATTTGGAAATAGTATATAAAAGAATTGAATAATTTTCGGAAATTTGCTCAATTTAAGTATGGATTTCGGTATCTGAAACCAGTCGCTAGCTTACTGAAATTGTTTGGGTTTCTGGCGAATTTAAATTTAAGACACAAGGTTTAATAATGTGCAAACATTTCTCATAATATAAAACAGCTTTAAGCCACGTTCCTCATCTCGTCAATACCGGCCATGGTGATTGAGGAATGCCCGGACAAGCCCGTTTAAATTCACGAATGCGTTTTGGAGATTCAATAAAAATTTTCTTTTTTAGAAACTATTAATTGATCTACTTTTGGATAATTGTTTATAAGAAATTCAGCTGTTTTAGTAACTTTCCAGCTTTAATCATGTTTGAACCCCCATTTGTAACCAACAATACAAGATGGGTTACCGATATATTGCAGTTCCCAAAGGTATTTACTATAGTTTCTACTATCGTTTCCGTGTTTGTCTTTTGTTGTACTACATGAAAGAAGAAGCACGGATGCCGCATCGCTTTTTAAAGTGCGCACCAACCCATTTAAAATACATTTAATTTTTTTATTTTTTAACTCCTTGCCTTGAGTTGATCCGTAATCGTGTTTTTCACCCGCGGTAAGTTAAACTTTAATCGACCTCTTGTTAGCAATCTCCATTCCGTTCCCTTGTCTGCAATATTTTGTGGAATGTTGCGCACACTTAACATAAAAATAAAGTCATATAGAAATTTATGTTATACAATATATAATATTGTATTATAATATATATAATAACATGGTGTATCACGTTTCGCATTTGCAGGTGCTGTTTGCTATTAACATGTCTACATTTCTATTAACATGTCATTAACAAACAAAAATACGGTAAAACGTTGATATTGCAAACAATACATTGAATAATAGTGCCAGCGCATTCTATTGTCGGAAATCTGTTAAGAAATCTATTAACACTCGTCGAACATAACAAAGCACGCCATCAATCCAACCTGTCATTCACATACATACTAACTGTACCCGTATGAAATATATCATCGCCGCTAATGAGTGCGCACTCGTTTCTGCAAGCTTACTAATCTTCTGTTTATTAAAAACAAACTATTTTCTAAAGACCTGTAAACCATCCTTGTAATTTATTCCTGCAAACAAGTAGGAAATAGACCCGTTTATGTTTTCGCAAATTAAATAATATTTGGTAATATAACAGTTGTCAAGTCCGCTAGTAAATGTCCACATTGCATGGTTGATAGCTGATTGCGTTGAATATGAGATTGCTAACTTGCATTAATTGCATATTTCTCTACTTTGATATTTTGGAAGTGTCAAGACCTCATTTTTTTAAATGCAACTCTTTATTTTTCTCTTTCTTATCAAATTGCTCTTACAACAAAGCAAAAAAATATGTTGATTACGTATTTAAAATTGATACTTTTCAAGATATTTCTGAAAATGGGCATTGTAACACAATTTTGTTCCAAGAAAATAGTACCTACCAATGACAATGTAGCTTACGTAGTCTTTTAAAATGTTGTCCTACTTTGGATATATCCAAGTTAGTTATGATTATTAGAAAACAAACCAGCGTTAATGAAACGTTGAATTTTTCCGTTCTAAATACGCGAGGATTTGAATTGTTCCGGTAAAATGAGAATTGTGCTTGTTTGGGTGTACATTTCTTGTAAATTTGTCTTCATTTGTCCAAGTAATGTTGTTCAAAAATAACTCGTGCTGTTAAGACCTTATTCAAATTAAATTCGTAAGAACTATCTTTTTTAATTTTTGCCTTGACCGATTGGTTTTTCAAATTCTGTATTATTCGTTATTATTAGCTGTGTTTGGTTCCTATTTTTATGGATACCGAGCGGTAGAGGTATCGCATACTTTTGATATAACTTTATTATATTCTCCATAAATAATAAACAAACTTAATTAATTTCCGTTCGTATTATTTATACGTGCCGGCACTGTTTATAATTGAAAACTAAGTAGAATTTCATCCATTCTGGATTGTTTCGTAATGATTATGAGTAAAGTTCGTCACTTTTCGTACGCTTCATAGGCTTCGGTACGGGAGTAGTTGTTTGGGTGTATGATTCGTAACATACGCGCAAATTTATGCTTCTTATGACTATGTGATGGAGTAAGGATGTGAGACAACCTTGTTATCGATGTAAGTATAGAAGTAGGAAGATTTATGCTATCTAAAAGTATGAAATGTGCATTTGGTTTTCTGCTATTAAAGCAATATATATATATATATATATATATATATATATATATATATATATATAAACATACGACAAATAAGAATAGTATATATTATAGCAGGGTTGTATGTATAAATAAAATCGATATTGCATGAAATCAGTGGTTCTGTACATAATATGATGGTACGTAAAATGGAACCACATCCACCATTATCTTCAATTTTGCTAGCATCCAGACGAGTAGAACAATGCAATGCCGAAAAAAATTCAGAAGTGGTATTAAATACATTGGAAAAATTTGAACTTTCGAGAGACCAAGTTTGAAGGTTTATGACAGATGATGTCGCAACCATGTGTTCTGTAGGTAGGTCTCTGAAGAAGCAGTGTGATAACTTTTTACATATTACTTGTAAAATCGATACTCTGCATCTTCCGGCAGAGCAGATTCGTAGATGTTATCCAGAAGTAGATGCATTAATAGCGAATACAAAGGCAGTAACCCTCAAATCCCCAAAACGTATTCCTGAATTTTACGAATTGTGTGGAATATTTAAAAAATAAAGAACGAAACAAAGTGCAGCTGCCAATACAAACTAGAAAATATTTCAAGTTGCTCAGATTAAAACATATTTACAAACAAGAATTACTTGAGATTACAGAAAGCAATAACAAAATTAGAAAATTCGTCGCTGTCGTTAGAGGAATCATATGCTGTAGAAGACGCAAAAAATGAAAGTGTTTTAATGGAGTCTGAAAGTGTTTTAGATAAGGATTCAAATTTTGACACTCTAACACGTATTTGTGAAGGTACGTCTACAGATGCATTAAGTTGATTCAAAGATTATTTTAATTATGCGAATATAACATCACTAGATGTAGAACGTTCGTTTTCGGAATATAAGCATAGTTTTTCCTCACGGCGGACACGTTTTGCAGAAATGACTACGGAAACGCACCTTATGTTGAAAATATACAACCGAGTTTCTCCAGTGTGTCAATTCACGGAAGACGTTTAAAACGGTAAGTGTTTTTTTCTCGTGTCACACACGCAACACAACTCTCAAATCACTGATTTCATACATTATCGATTTTATTTATACATACAACGCTGCTATAATATGTACTATTCTTATTTTTCGTATGTTTATGCATATTGCTTTAATAGCAGAAAACCAAATGCACATTTCATTTTTTCCAGATAGGATAAATCTCTCTGCTTCTATACATATGGTACATCGGTAACAAGATCGTCTCGCGTTCCCACTCCATTGCATAGTATGCATGCGAAGAATAAACTTGTGCATATATTACCCGAACGACTACTACCATACCGACGCCCGCGAAGCGCACGGAAAGTGGCGAACTTTAATTATGACTAACTTAGATATACAGGAGTTGAATGATAAATTCCTTATGCATCGTTAGATGACACCTACCAAATTTACAGTTTAGGTGCGTATCCAAACTAAAATGCACTAATGCGTTACAAGTTACATATTGAATTTCACGTTTTGTACAGGTCTTGTTTTTATGATTCATCCCAAAACCTACCCACGTGAGAGCCTCCAATTTTATTATTACATCACAATAAATATTTTCTTAACTCAGAAACGAATCGTATTAAGTGGACCGAACAAGACAAGAGTCGAATTTAGCGCCTAACGTTGGCGTGCAACAAGTTTCTTTGTTGTGATCACGTGCTATTTCCTTCTCTTTCCTTCGTTTGAAACTTGTTGTTCCTTCGACGTCGGCTCTCACTTGACGGCGAAGCACAGTAAGATTTTCCTTTTAGTAGCGACCCAATAGCGTATTGTGTTGGTTGTAAGCGCGACTATACGCAGCGGTTCTCCTTTCCTTACGTCGATTAATCATATACATATGTTGAGACAATTTCGGATTTCGCTTGCGAGGAAAATTTAAATTTCTCGGATATTTTGAATGAAACACGCCGTTCTAATGATATGGATACAATATGTTGAGTGAAATGTGTCTGACTCTGATCACGTTTCTAATGCAATTTGGATATTTCTTAGCTGACAATAGTACTGGTAAGTAAAAAATAATTGATCTGGTTTTGTTGATGATTCCTAGAATATAATTTTTTTCGCTCGAAGCTGACTGCTTTTCCTTCTCTTCTGTGTCTACCTACATAAACTTGAAGTGCGCTGTTCTACGAAATTACAATACAATAGGAAGCGTAGGTAATGCGCTGTACAGGAGATTGTAATTATGTGAAGCATTTCTTCCGCGTAAAGAAATGTTCATTTCGAAGCGTAGAATTTAAAAGAAATGAATGAAGCAATTTAAATATTTTCGTTGTATATATCTGGCGATGCATTTAAAATATATTCTAGTAATAGGTTACCGAAAATTAAACTTCATTACTATTTAATGATTCCTTGTTACGTCAGGATTGTTTATTTTCGTTTTAATTTTCTCTGTTACGTAATTATGCAGATTTCAAAATCTTTACAGCAATTTATAGTAACGTGTTTTACATTATTTAATCTTCCGACGTAATATAATCTAATGATTTCTTTTGAAACGAAACCAACTTTTTCCACTAGCTTGAGCAGTAGTGAATTCAGTCAAGTGCAGCAGCGGCAAAACAGCGTAATTAATTTTTCATGAATGTATGTATATGGCCATATGCGAGAATAATAAAAAAACAATGTATAGGTGTCCTAAATTCGCTGACTACTATATGAGGATATTATTTATTATCATAAACAGAGTATAGAGGATGAATCGTCTTCCCGACTCGCAAGCCTTTGTGGGCATGGTTTAGAATTATGTTCAAACCTATAACTTCGTAGCCACCCAAACTTACTATTGCATTTTTCGAATCCCCGTAAAATTCTGAGGCAGAATGTAATAAGGTACTGTTGTCCTAAAACGAAGGGCTTCAGTTATTAGTTTTTTTTTACATTTACAGAAATTGCTATTTCGCTGGAAGTAAATGGATATATTTTGCATTTAAGGTACTTTTGGAAACTATCGATATTTTTGCTATCGATAATCGATAATACCCATAGAACTTTTGACAGCATTTACTATCGATCGTTTTCGATAGTATTACTGGTAGTCTTTGAAAGTTTTCGGTAGCGCTGGCGATAGTCTTTGATAGTTCCCCTGTCGATATCGATACCAATCATTTTTCATCAAATGCTTTTTTTTTACTGTTCTGTATCTTTTAACAATTGCTGTATTGAGAGTTGCTGTTTTTATTTAATATATTTAAATTATATTTTACACTCTCTTCTATTTAATTTTATCCGTAAGAATAAAATACCTGTTAACCGTTTCTGTGCATTTACATACCTGTAATCTCTATGTTAGGTTACAATTTTTTCAGTTTTTAATACAAAAATGTCTACTAATATATACAAAATTGAAATTTTGTAGTATGTTTTTACGTTAGGCGACACAATACTAAGAACTACATCTCACGAACAAAGAAAATAAATAACGCCATTTGTCAGTAAATTAAAAAAAAAATTAATGCCAGCTTGCCTGAAGATGAGCTATGTGTAGTTCGAAACCGGTAGCTATATTATTAATGAGTTTTGTGAGATTTGGACCTTTATTTTACATTTACCTCAATATGAACTACTCACACAGAGCACTATGGATTATCTTAAAAAGTTTAAATGTTACTATCGACACATTTTATTAATAATAATTGGTACAACTATCGATAGTTTCTATAGTATCGCCAGCTCTGATATACTATCAATAGTACTACTATATAGTGTATGACTATTAACACTATATAGTAGTTACTAAATACTAAATGACATCAACACTATATGGAGAGTTCTTAATAGGATATACCATCGGTATTTTGCTTTTGATGCTGCTTCTTTCACTACCGCACCATTTATTTGTGCATTATGTATACGAAAATGAGTAATTGAAAATAAAAGAACTACGAAGACAAAAAGAAAAATACAATTTCTAAGATGTATGAAATATAATTTGATTTGTATATTATCAAATGCTTACATAATAATATCATTATTGTGTACTTAAAAAAAAATCTTTTTTTATGATTTACTTCGTTAACAGAAGAGAAAAAAAAAACTTTTCTTTTCCTACATTTATTTAATTTTCATGTTTCGTTTACTTTTTACCAACTTTTCTAAGCTATCTCTTCGTAAAATCCTCGTTTTTTACCCTGGTATATACAGCATGTCCACCGAGTGCGTGGACAGAACGGTGTGAAGTTAGCAATAGATTTCAGCAATAGTTTTTTTCTCAGTAAAATAGATTTCAAATGTAATCTAATCACGGTATGTACAGATCAGTTCAGAGATCATTCTAATGGACTCTAGAACTGACGATATTGTTACAAACAATCCTTCCTTCCATATAGTTCTTCGTAACTCAGCGCGCTGCTGTAAACTCTATTTATTTTGGCGTGATCATTTTAGCAAAGTATAAAAATGACAATGTATAACAATTTCTATAATCAATCAAATTTGACCGTCTCGACTATTTGAGCGTATTGCCGTAAACTTTATTTGTTTTGACAACGTTCGCGTTATTTTAATCCAAATTTGAGGAATGTTCGGAGATCGTTTTTAACTATCAGCTGTTTATTTTTGAGAATAATGGATACGATATTTGAAACAAATAATTTTTCAAAACAACTAGACAGACTCGTGTTTTGTCATCTTGCATCACTGATTTTTAATTACTTCTTAAAACTGGTTCTATATATTTACATTTAATAAGCAGAGTATTTACGAAAATTTCAGTTATAACTATTACTTTCCACAAAGGTATACTGACGATCCGTAAAGGGCGAAACGTCCGTCTGCCCATCGTGGAGCTCGGTAGTTTGTACCATTATGAAAATTGTTAAATCGGGACGGTAAACTCTGATTGCTTGTAGAAATTGTTATAGAAATAATTGTTATTTTCATACATTGCTAAAACGATTTCCGAACGAACATTGCTCAGCACGACAATGGAAAAAATTTAGATTAAAATAATACACGAACGTGGTAAAAACAAATAAAGTTTATGGCAGCGCGCTCAAATAGTCGGGACGGTCAACTTTGATTATAGAAATTATTATAAAAATACATTTTTGTACGTTGCCAAAACGATCACCGAACATTGGTCAACAGGAACATGGAAAGAAATTTTGATTAAAGCATTGCCAGCGTTGTCAAAACAAATAGAGTGTACGGCAGCGCTGGGAGCTTTGATTATTTATAACCTCAACTGATTTTCTTTATATAACGTGATTACATTACATTTGAAATCAATTGCCTAAAAAATCTATTGTTAACTTTACACCGGCCGTAGATAGAAGATAATTTCTTTCCAGAGCAATTTAGAGAAATTATCAAATACAAAATATTGCTGCGTACATAAAATTATATTATACATATATAGTACTTAAGGTGTTCAGTTTTCGCAGTCCACGATACAAGTTTGTTTTTTTTTTTTACGGAACATCTTGTATGTTATTACGATTTTATATACCGCCAGTTAAAAATATAAGTTAAAGTTATTGAAAAAAGTTCAGCATTTAGCTAAATGATGAATTTGTTAAGGTAACGCATAACGTGGACATTGCACAAAATAATACACACGGGATGTTAGTGCAATAAATATTGTACTTTACCTTTAATGAAAATCTTTAGAAAAATAAAAGTTTACAGTATTTCGTAACAGCACTCTATGCATTTTAGCAAAAAAAAAAACTTGTCCACAACAACGAATCAAAACTAGCGAATTCTTGCATTAACAATAATTATTCAATAAATTTTGTAATCATAAACTTTGAAAAACTCATCTACTGGAATTTCGAATGCTTACTTTATTTTATAATTCAATTGCTTTGTCCGACGATTATTAACCAAACCAAACAAGAGAATTTCATTATCGTATAATTGATTTATTAGTTGTTATAAAATTTATTTAGTAAATTTAAGTTGATTACGTTGTGAGTTGTGAAAGAGTATCTATCTAAGTATTTTGCTCTCTTGGTACTACTAGCCAGATTTCGACTTTCGCAGCAATTATAATGATGTTTCCATGATAATGCAAAATGAAAGGATTCTGATGCACAACTTAATACAATAGAAATATTAAATATTTTGGGTTTTATTATGCTTTTGCGTTGTATTGTACGCAAATATCTCTATTTGAACCTCATTTCACTGCCTATTACTTCACAATTTACCATTGACTACAGTCTGAGAAACTGTACTGCTCATTGCACCAACAATGCTCACAATTATCCTCTAGTTAATTTCGTCTGTTATCGCACAAATTATGTTCCATTCTCATTCAGACGGCAGTCTTTTTGTGTCTATTGAGTTAATTAACGAGGAAATTATACAAACTAAGTGGCTAGTATTCGACTTTCAACGATAGCTACAGTGAGCGAAGAAAGTTTCTTTGTATGTACTTAGGTAGTGTAGTTTAAAACGAGCTTTTCATAATAATTACATCCTATTTATATATTAAGACATTCTACAATTTCTTTTGTACACTGAGTTATAGTTAGTAGGTTTAAGTGATTACAACTTCATTAGTTTGAATGTTTTTTCTTTTTTTTTTCAATAAAATACAGAAGTAAATTAATAAAATTTCTTGTTAGTCTTCAATTTTGCAGTAAAATAGATTGTTATACGTAAAATAACGAGTTGGCCCGGAAAATCAGAGCTTAAAAATGTTTTTATATCTTCTAGCAGAAATTTCTACTAAACGCCCAAAAAATCACTAATCCACTTAAAAAGTATGGGTCTAAGATTCTATTTCTATTAACTTTGAGGGAAATAATAAAGTAATAAGTTGGAAATAAAATGGTCGGAGGTTCTACAACTTAACCAGCTTTTGTAGTAATTTTTAGAAAATCTAAAACGACCATTATTTGGATCGAGTCTGATTCACAATTTTTTGAGAAGTTACTAAAAAGCTACAATTCATCGTTAAATTCTGTATGAAAAACTAAATCGAAAATGTAATATTTTAAAGAAGAGTCTTGCGCCATACGATATCGAAGATAAAGCATAATAGCAACGAAATACCAGTTATTAATTACGCTACGTACAAAAATGCATGCGTTTAAAGCTATTTCTGTTTCTTTTACATGCATATTGATTTATTTTTTTGAGCCCATAACAATGACTTCTCATTGTTTATACCATTGATACTTTTTGACAGTAATATAAGTTTATAAGTCTTGGTGGAAGTTGCATAGTTGTTGGCCTGAACCTGAAAAAAATCTTTTGTCAGATGTTTACGTTTTTTTTATTAATGTTTTTTTTTTAATTATTTTTCAGTTTCAATCGGCACTTACAAAAAGAAATGTACATATTTGATAATTGCGTCATTTCACAAACTTTCTGGACAATATTGAAATCAACTTTCTCATCGCTCTTGAAATCATTGGCGCATATACCAAAAATTTGCAATTATTGCTGAAAAAATAAGAAAGGACATATGTAAACAACAAAGTTACATTAGTAAACAGCATAATCTAAGTTTATTAAGGCAAAAAAATAGAACTTGTAGAGTGCTGTGTGACAAGCAATATTAAAATAACGTAAAATCGGAAAGCTCACTTTCGGTTTTCCGAGAAGTGCTATTAAATTTATTTTAGATGTAACATCTCGTATTTTTCCCGATTTTGATAGATGATTTCAGAGAGAATGCCATGTAAACATTTTCCTTACAAACAGTGATTGCGGTATTTATTTAGAATATTTGCGCATCTCCTTTCAATCTACCTATTGGAAAATGTATCTAGAAATTGACAAAGAGCAATTGCGTGTTTCGTCTTGTTTAACCAAGTTTCGTCATTCGGTATATCAAGATTAACATAATACAAAATACGGATTGTTCAAAACTACCGGGCCATTGTTGCTAACGTTGTTACTATTGTAGCTACGATGTTTTTCAGCTGTCCATATGGTGTTAAAAAAAACAATTCCTGTAAGAGTGTCTTCATAAAAATAACGCCTGACAATTCGGTTTTTGTAGATGTTGTCCCAAATATTCAAACTAAATCGATGCTGTGAGGTTATGGAATATGGGGGTGCACGATGCTCCAATAATGCAAGGCTTTCTAATTACACTTACCAGAGTTTGAAAGGTATAGGATATGTTATAAGTAACATTTTCTAAACAGGACGGACTTACAAAAAATTATCCATCGTTCCAGATCCGTTAGTAACAGCGTCTACACTGGTCTGTATTTAAAAGATATATTCGGAATTACATGAATAGTCTCTATACTAATGTTTAATACCTGCATCAGTTCATGAATTGAACCGAGGGGATTAGTTTCAAAGTAGGGTCTCCATTTCCTTGTTTATGATTACGCTTTTATTAGATCGGTTAGCTTTAAAGGTGTTTTCATCCTTGCAAAATTTTCGGAAGCGAAAGTATGTTCTACATTCGGCAGTACTTTATCTGGTTGCAGCGTTCTTACGCAGTTCCTACCAGAGCGTTACACAAGCGCATTTGCTCCACGCAGGCGAACAAGTATGTATTTGCTCGCCGTAAACAACTCATCAACTGCATTTATGAATTGCCCCATATAAGCATAAGTAGTATCTGCGCCGCCGGCAAAATCATCTAAATCAACTGTAAGCGAGCAACTCTACTAATATTTAGATGATGGCAACGGTAGGATTCTTCGCCGAACCGAGATGCTTAATAGATACATATGTGCGGATATATGTATTAGTTGCGGACATTGAAATGTGTGTTGGTAATATAAATTTTAACGTTATACCAAGTAAATATTTTACATTATGATAATGTAAGAATGAAACAAAACAGCCAATTTTACCAGTTCAACAATACCATATTTCAAAATAGTATGTTATTGCTTTCATAAAATGAATAACAGCCAATCTAAGACAGCATAGATTAACAAATATTTACAATGTTACAATATGTGTTTGACTATTACAATAAATAAAATTGTAAATTCATATTTTAAATATTTAATAAGTGTACAAGGTGGGCCAAATTCGTTACTTTTAATAGGGAACTAATATTTATAAAGAAATTACACAAAAACTGAGCTAAGCTTCTGGAGCTCGATTTTAAAGAGAATTCGATTGGTGAAATCCCTATTTTTATATCTTCCTTAATATAAGAGATACAGGGCGTTTTCTTAAAATGTGCAATTTTTAAAAACCCTTGTAACTTTTTTTTTGTGAAAATGCTTGATTTACATAAAAACTATATTTGGGCGCTTTCTGATGCAGAATCCTATGCTCTAATTTTTTATTTTTTTAAACTCTTCTTTTTTGAGATATTATCAAGACTTGGGTTTTTTTATATGGAACACCCTATATACTTTTACACTATTGAAAAGCATATAAAATTACCTTTAGAATGATATAACACACTTGATATTTTATTTAAACAGTTTTTAAATTATTTGTTTTTCTTCATTTCACATTATTTTAAGATGGCTATGGATGGTAACTAAGCAATACAGGTATTTATTTTATATTGTCTAAATGTTCTGAAATGTGAGTTTTCATTAATATTACTGGCGTTGTCAGTATCTAAGAATTCAAAAATGTATGAAAACTATGAAAGTTTTGTTTAGTTTAGTTTAGTTTGTTTGAATTGTTATTTGTAACATTTAATATTAAAACAATTTTTTTCTGCCTTGTTGAAATCTTTTATTTGCTTATTTATCACCATCCATAGCCATCTTAAAATAACGTGAAATGAAGAAAAACAAATAATTTAAAAATTGTTTAAATAAAATATCAAGTGTGTGATATCGTTCTAAAGGTAATTTTATATGCTTTTCAATAGTGTAAAAATATATAGGATGTTCCATATAAAAAACACAAGTTTTGATAATATCTTAAAAAATAGGAGTTTAAAAAAAGAAAAAATTAGAGCATATAATTCTGCGTCAAAAAGCGCCCTAATATAGTTTTTATATAAATCAATCATTTTCAAAAATAAAAAAGTTATTAGGGTTTTTAAAAATTGCATATTTTAAGAAAACGCTCTGTATCTCTTATATTAAGGGAGATATACAAATAGGGATTTCACCAATCGATTTCTCTTTAAAATCGAGCTTCAGAAGCTTAGGTCAGTTTTTGCCTAATTCCTTTGGAAATACAAGTTTCCTATTACAAGTATCGAATTTGGCCCACCTTGTACAATAAAAAATAATATAAGTAGAAAATTCTGGGATTAAAAGTACATTTATACAACAGATTTGATGTTTGTTCGCATACATGTTTTTAATAAGAAATGACATTAATGTAGTGTCCGCGGCAAAGTCTGCACCATATGCAAACTCTTATTGATTTGTGTAACATTAGAAACTAAAAGAAGTGTTCCAAAATATTTGTCTCATAGTATTTGGCATCAATACGTAAATGTAATTTACAATTTTAAATTGTCAAAAAATTTCACTATTTTTTCAAATATGATCAAATGTCATAATAAAAAGCTGTTTGTATCTACCTTCATATTCCAAATCCAAAGTGTGATTCACAAATGTTAACTTATGGTTTTTCTTGCATTTCGTTAAAAATATGCACTGTATATTTTCTCTATCAGTATCAGTTGGAAATCAAGGGTTTGTCTTACAAAAGAGAACAAGAGAACATAATTTATTTTTTACTAAGAAGGTTTCTTTTCTCAAGTTGCCTAGAAAGCTTAGGGACGCTATTGGATTACTTTTGTATTTTCGTAAGTAAAAATGTTACTTCGTATTTTACAATATCCCTTTTATCACCAATATTCCTATTAGTCCTTCATTTAACAGAGCGTAACTGTAATCGAGTGATCAAAATCTTTCAACTAAATTTGCGTATTTTAGATACAGTTCGTGGCTTTTAAATATACTTATGGGGTAGATGAAGTATTTGCGAGCACTCGCACTTGCCAGTATAAGCATCTGCAACTCGTAGGGAATACAACTACAACGATTCAGGGTATTCGGCGGGGTAACACGTAACTCTACTTATGAATTGGAAACGGGTAAGCGGTTAAGCGGTAAGTGGAGCTATGCAGCGCTCTAGTTCCTCCTGCGTGCAAAATTTACCTCACTTGTATGTATTAGTAAAATGCATTGCAATAGAAATAAAATAAACGACAACAGTAACTATAAAGCTATAAAACGCATAATCAATACAAAAGTAAAAAAAAATCAAAAAACGAGAAAAAAATGATAAAATAAAAAATAATGAATTCTCTAATTGATCGCAATATTGGACAAGATTTACAAACGGTCAAAAAATAAGAGACTAATGCAGTTACTCTTGCGAATTATGAAAATCAGGACAATTGCGGTACACAAAACAAATGAGTCTTGTGTAATTTGTATGATATGGCCAGAGAAAAATAAGACCGGATCGAATACGACTCCCAAATCTTTGATCAATACCGAACGTTGCACCCAAGTGTTGTTAATACTCGATTAACGAATGAATTAATACTAAATTAGGTGTAGATGCAGTAGATTATTACGATTGAGAAACGGCATCGCTAAAGCAGCGAGAAGTTCCAAGTAGCATTCTCAATTTAGCATCCTTTTAAAAAAGTGTGAACCCAAAATTCTACAACCGAAATTCCTGTCTACACATTAATTTGTTGAGGCCGTTGAGTGTGGACTGTTTGCATCCAGTGTGGCTTTTCTGTTACCCAGTATCTATATTTCACGCACCTTGCTTCCAAAAGTAATCATCAAAAGTGCCTCAGTTCGCTTTTTATTGGTTAAATACATTCAAAAAGCGTTCACGATAATAAATTAGCGTTTCTCTAAGTGGGCGGTAATTCCCTTTGGGGGCGCTTTGGATTTTCAGGGGGCGGTGGACAACTAAGGCCTTTCGCTGTTCTGTTTTTTATTTGTTCTTGATCGCTAGGATTTAAATCCCTTCTTTTTTAAAGGCGACATATGTATTTACCCACTGCACTTGGCTCACTGTACTAAGTACACCATTAAAAATTAGTAAATATAAAATATTGTAATTATAATAGATTATTTAAAATGATTTAATAAGGTTAGGTATTGCAGAAATAACAAAATTTAACAAACCATTATTAAAAAACATGTATAGAACATTGCTGTTTCTTTTTTATTTCAATGCAATAATAATAGGGTAATAATAACTACCATCTTATAATAACATTTCTGTGTTTTCAGTATCCAATTCTAATACCCGTTTATTAAGTGTAGGCCTTATAGACAAGAGATCGGAAGCATAGAGTAGTTTGTTGAAAATATCAACTTTTATCATCTTTACTTCTAGCTTCTTGCGCCTCTTCTGATAGTTGACCTATTGGTTAAAGTAAAGCAACGTATAATAGCTTCTCCATGTATGAGTATTTTGTTGTTCTTCTTGACATACAATTCTGCAATTTTATAGGCATACTCTCCAAACTTTGATTATTTACGGATCTATTAGAAGCTAGTAATGATAGCAAGCACTGTGGGGTAGTATGGCAAACAACACAAAAGTATCGGCACTCTCCGCACAGCACAAATTTTTGATTAATCAGGGACAGCTGTTTCGAAGATGCGTCGATCCTCATCTTCAACCGAAGTCCGGTTGCGGAGCGTGTCGATACTTTGTGTTGTTTGCCATTAGAAGCTAATGTTTGCAGTATAATAGCAAATCTCCGAATTAGTACTTTATCAACACCTGTAATATCTGTTATGCAAGATGGATTTCAGAAAAACCTTCTGGCTCTGTTTTCATTATTGCTATTTCCCGTTTCTTGTTGAGGTTGATTTATTATAACCCCAACCTCTTACCTAAATTGTCCTTGGACATATTTTTTCTTTGCAGTTGTTCTTTCCTTCTGTTCAGCAGTTAGAGCAGCCCATTTCATAAACGATAGATTATGAAAACACTACAAAAGTATAGTTAGCAAAATACAAAACGATACGATTCTTTACCCTATGGGCGGTGGCGTTTGCGTTAGAATGCGGTTATGATAAATTCGTTTGTTTTGATCAATTATAGTAACAACAATAATAATTTATATTTACATTATATTTACCTTTAAACCTACCGACAATGGAACACGCAATTTTCTCTGTAAGGAGTAAGTATAAGCACTAGATTTTATTACGTATGAACTAAAATTCAATCCAAAGGCAAACACAGCTAGTGTAGAAAAGTCTATTTGAATTTCACTTTCCTCATAATTTACAGCTTTTTATATTTGAAACATTTTCGAAGAACATTAAAATAATTATTCTTCATGTAATTAGCTTCAGTAGTTTTTGTGTTAGCTCCGTCCTAACTTCGCGGAACATATACTAGTAATTGACGATCAATGATCTATAACTTTGAAGCCTATTTACCAACACTCTCAACGGTATTTATTTTAGCAAGCATGGAAACTTAAAATACATTCACTTTAGTATCTGAAACGATAAATATTGAATAAATATAAACTACCTTGAGAGAAATAGTTTTGGCCAGGAAAATAGTTTTGTTCCACTTTGGGACGGTGGACCGGAAAAGTTTGAGAATCGCTCCCATAAATAATAATAATAAAACAAAGGACTAGGTGCATCTTCAGTTGATAAATTAATTCATACTATATATAATTGAAATTTTTACACTACTATAAACAATATAAATTCATGTAACTTTTAAGCTGTATTAATGAATGTTGTTAATAATACTGTCGTTTTATTCCTTCTTATTCGTGTAGATTGTTATATTTTCGTGTATATTTAAATATATAGGGAAAATGGGAATTTACAAGTTATAAGTATACCACCGCAGCACACCGGTTGCAGAGCACTGAAGCATATTTTAATTCGGAAAAAATCGGAAGTGAAATTACCGCGTGAATTGCTGATCGGACGTCTTTGGCAAAAACGAGTTGTTAAGATTACTCTCGATGTTGAACAAAACTATTTTAAACGTCGCTCCTTGGAAATGTGTTACACTAATAAGCGTTCCGATTCCATCAATCATAGGAAGCATTTATGCAGATTTACTTCATTAATTTGAATCACGTGCTGTATGTATCTTTGAGAAAGCCTTAAATATCAGGCATGACCTCCCTTTAATAACTTGGAACCTCATAGATGTTTCTCTTTACTTCATTTTCAATAAGCTTTGCCTAATTTTAAAATAAATTTATGATTCTTAATGTTAGTCGTTCTAGAGCCTTCTGTTGTTACTAATCCAGTAGGTATCCGAAAAAATTCGGATCCACTATCCAATTCTCGGATCCGGATTCGTTATTTTTCAATACAGAGTATATATTGAGTTTGTGTTATACGGAGAGAAAGTGCAATAGTTTTTAAAATCCATGCATTCAGAATAATAGGCAGTTTTAATTTACAGATATTTTGCATTACATACCTTGCATCAATACACCTGGTGATAATTACGCCAATATTGTTTGATAATTACTCGACGTATTGCAGGTATTTACTGAAAAAAGTTGTTAGAAAACGAGGATGAATCCACGTTATCGGATAATAGCTTCAATTGAATAAAGAATCCGAATTCAAGACTTCGGATAGCGGTTTCAGATTCCAAGTTTAGGATAGTAGATCCAGACGTTTCGGATAACAGATCCGGATCCGAGACTTCGGATAACGGAACCAGATTTGGGTCCAAGGCTTCTCGTAATAGATCTGGGTCTAAGATTTCGGATAACTGATTCGATTCTGATGTTTCGGATAACCGGATATAAATTATCCGAATCCAAAATTATCCGGATCCGGACAACAGATCTAGTTGTTGTGTGCTGCACAACATTTCCAATGCAATTAGTATTTAGGAATTTTCATATATGTAAGTTAATGTTTGTACTTTGAATTCATGTCTTAACTGTAATTGTTTTTGATAGTGTCACCCTGATGTAAAGTGAAAAAGCACTCGAAAAATTTCTAATAAAGAAAGTAACCTTCCTTTCTAATTTGTGGAGTAAGTTGACGACGATACTTTTGTTAATTGTTAAGATTATATTGAATTTGATTCTTTCTTCAGTGTACATCGATGTAGCGAATTTATAATTCAAGTCCGTGGAGTATTAAACAATCTTGCTGGTATTTTAAATGAAATTTTACGCTTGAATGTTGTAGTTATCGCAGTATTAACAAAATTGGCCATAAAAGCAATGGTTTTCTACCAGATATAAGCAATAAAATTCTTGGTAATCCGTTCATGTGTTCACTTTCGTAATAACGCGCGTAAGAGCTATAAAATGACCGTTTGTCTTTCATTTCGATATTGCTACAAACTTATAATTATTTGACATTTACTGTATGCTAAAATATATATTTTTTATAAAGGTCAATAGTTTAGTGTTTCCTCTTATGGACTCACCGTTGACGCTATAAATAAAATGCTCTGATCAATTTAGTTCACTAGGTCTAACCGGTTGCATATTGTTGATATGCATAACATGTTACGTTACTTACGCACATAAAAATAACGATATACAATGAACTAACAACAAAACAACGCTACAGTGAATTGCATCGTAACACTTTTGACTAGCTTACATGCTAATGATGTTCTTTCAAAATATGTAGATCATTCAAAAAATGTATCCATTTTCGTAATACGCACGCGACGTTTGTTTTTAAATTTAAATAGTAAAAGAAAGCTTACATACAATGAAATAATCTAGGGATTGGTAACAAAGTATCACATTAATAGTATTATCTACAATAAATAGCGCACAACACTTAAAATATATTTTATTTAATTAATCGAGCACAACAAATGTTTTTATTTAATGATCAATGGTATTTATTTTCGTCATGGTGGAAATAGAAAGCGAATTACAAAATTAGTAATTTGTTGATATTTATGAGAATAAAATGCTGAAGTTACACAATTATTATTGGTTAATACTTAATTCACTAAGTTAACCAAAATAATTTGCTTCTGCTACTGAATCACAGATTATTTATTGGCTTACCTTCATGTTTTTTTCCAAAATATCTCTTAGGATCTCCAAAATATGGGACGGATCTTTTGAATGCTTTGTCGTAAGTGAAATTGAGTGTTATTAATCATATGGATAAAATTTCCTGAAATGTAGATATGTATTCGTTCGGGTACACGTAAATTGCTTCCCGAGATAAAGGGCAACTATTACTAATAGGTAAATTGCCTCCCACAATTTTCAGGTACTTGATGTATATGTAAATTGGGTCCCGGTTCATAAATAATAAAACAAAAATGATTAATTAAAATGTTGAATTTATTGAAAAAAAAATGTAGAAAACAAACTAAAGGAAAATACATAATTTGAAGTTGTAATATGTAACATAAATTTTAAATCTACCCATAATACAAGTTTTAATCTTTAACACCACAATGGAAAGAAATACATTTAATAAAACACATTCTGCCTATTTCGTTTTTTTTGTGTAAGACTCCTTCATTTTTGCGATTTTTGACATTGATGTTATGAATTTTAGCACTTAAATGCACACTTTGTAATTTAACGTAAGTTTCTGTTCTTTAAGCTTTTTCATAAAAATAAAAATATTTGGATGAGTTTTGTAAAGGAGTTGCTAAAATGTTTGTGGAACGATTCGCAAGCATTGGTAGTGAGTAAGTTACGCAGAATTTTCAGCCCAAAGATATTGAGGAAATAAAGAATTCTCTGATACATAATTGCCTATTAAGTAATCTGAATATTTTTGAATATCTTCCAGGTCCGGTGCAAATAAAATACAAAACAATCGCTGACTTCATCAGGTTTTAAAAAAGCAATAGCGAATTCGTAACCATTTCCTAATTTCAGAACATTCATCCTTACATGAAGAAGTCAAGCGGTATTCTTGGATTTTATGATACCAAGATTGTGAGGAATGAAACCAGCATCCAATTATTTTCGCTGATGACCAAGTTTGTTGAACAGCTTAAATTTTGACAAATTTAAACACCAGAAAATGTGTTTTTTTAAGCAACATAGTATATTTTTTCTCTATCCACCATACAGCTCTACTGGCTTTGACAAGAAAAAGAAAATATTTTTTATGTATAAAATTCATTTTATTTCCCAACATAGTCTTCTTTGAGGTCGATACATTTAATCCAATGTTTCTTTATCTTCTGTGTCCCATTAAAAAATATGATTTCTCTTACTCTGCAAAATAGTCGTTTTCATCGTTTGATCCAATTTTTTTTTGCATCTAGCCATTTTTTTCATATTCGGAAATGGGAAATAATCGCTGGAGGGTAAATTTGGAGAATATGGTGGATGCAGAAGTCATTTGTATCCTAACTCAAGGAATCTTGCCATGGGGATTACACAAGTGTGGACGCGTGCATTGTCTCGATGAAAATGAATTATTTTTTTCGTTAAATGGGAACGGAGCATTGTTGAACTGATCCAGTAAATCGCCATATTCGCCATTAATCGCTATGCCCTTTTCAAGGTAATCATGCTGAGAGTACATCGCAGATAATTGGGGCTACTGCTGGCCGATAAAGTGACTTTAGCGGTCTTTGGTGCCAGTTGGTCACGACAATCCCACTGGTCTTTGGTATTTGGTGCGCGTGATAAATCCATGTTTCGTTAACCCATCGACGCCAAAAATCATACCGATTGCGTTTTTACACCGCCAAGCATTCTTTTGATGCACGTGCGTATTTATGCTCAATTGTGGGCAATCACTGCATCTTGCGGAAAGGTTCCTTACATTCGAATGAGTTGTTAAAATGTTATACACCCGGTCAATTGAGATGCCCACAGCATCAGCAATCTCACGCACCTTCAATCTCCGACCATTCATTACCATATCGTGAATCTCTTCAATCATTTCTGATGTGATGACCTCATTTGGGCGATCTGGACGTTCTTCATCAAAAGAACTCGGCCGCGTTTAAATTCTGCTGTCTAATATTTTATGATCGATAATGAAGGTACAGAGTCCCCATAAATTTCATTGAGTTTCCACTTTTATCTCATCATTCGTTTTCTTTTTCAAAAACAAATATTTAATCACTGCTTTATATTCGATCTTTTTCATTTTTGCCAAAACGCGGAATTGTTTACTTTTAGGGACAAAGTAACAGACGTATCTACATGAAACAGGAGAAGACTCCTATCAAAGGTTACTTTTATGAAAAATAGTTATTTCAATTGTGGTAGTGCCATTTCTTGCCGAGGCCAAGTAATTATCGAACTCCCCTCCTATATGTTACCATTTTTAAACAAATTAGATGTTTTTTGTTTTATTTTTCTTCATGGTTTTCTGCATTAGTTTTATTTTCGTTTAAAGATTTCCTTTATCCCTTCCTTCCATGTTTAGTTCTTCAGTTAATGTGATTTTTAGGGTTAGTGTGGTAATGATAATTTATTTATTTATATTTTATATAGTAACTAGTTAAAGTATGAAACAAAAAATTATTCCATAACTTAACTATTGCAAATCGGTGTAGTATGAATTAACTAAGTTTAATTAATTAATTAAGTAACATATCAAGCAAAACAGTTCACAGTTAAAGGTCACCTGTATCCAAGTGATTTCGGGTGGTAGTATTGGTTGGTTACTATGACGACAGTGACCAAACATACTGCTATTGCTATTCTCATCTGTCGATTCAAAGTGTTAAGCCTAAGTAGCTACTTCAAAAATTAATTACATAAAAGAGGGTTACTTAATACAAAGAGGGCTGGTTAATGCATACTTGTGAATAACTCAAATATTCCTAAGTGTAACACTGCAGAACAGAACAGCGTTTACAAACGATGCGCAAATGTGTCGAGAAGGAAGGAATAAATTTCGGCCGTTCACTGGAGATAGATATATAAGTACATAGCTGTTAAGTATTGCAATAAAAATTATAATAAAGATTATTAGCTATTAGGTTTTTTGTTCGCGGTGTATATCACTTATTGTTAGTCTGTATAAGGTTTTATTAACATTTTCTTTTCTTTGTACATCATTAGAATGAATATTTCCAGTAGCATCAAACCTTAGCTTTAATTTTATAAGCGCTTTTGGTTGTGGTGAGTATCGTTGGATAGGCCAGCATATTTCTTTCGTTTTTTTTACTCCTCTTTACTTAGGTCCGAAATTTTGAATCAACAGCGCAAGATCGTCAAAATGTTTTGTTCAATGTTGAAATGGTAACCAAACTATATTATCGCCAGAGATTATTTGGATGTGATTACTAAATGCAAGACTCGCCTTTGACTGCAAGTAGCTACTTGGATACATAATTTTGAATCAATAGTTTAAAAACGTAAATGTGAGCATCTTTTGCTTTCTGTTGTCATAATAGAAACCACTTAAATGCAATATCCAATGCAGGACTTGCGCTGAACTATAAATTCTGTTTTGTTTTCAATGTTGGATACATGCACCATTATACAATAAAATGTCGCAAGGCGTGCCTAGGCTTTAGCTCAAGGCAAGGTAAGTCAGTTTATTAGGAGGCAATGTTGTCCAAACTGTGCGAACGAAAAGCCGACTGGCGTTGGCTCGCTTGAGGCAGTCTTGAGACCGAACTTATCTCGAGGCAAGTTCACACTTTGCGAGGAACGCCTCGCCAGGCTGCCTCGTGAAGTGTGAACTCAGTTTAAGAGATGTAGATCTTCTATAGGGTGGATACATAAGAAAATATAAAGTGCTATTTAAAAAAATGGTGCTTGGATTTGGCAAAGTTGCATTGTTCTAATACCATTTTTATATAAAACAAATATGCAATTTGTTTTATTTATTCTCAATTTATTTATTTATTCTTTATTTATTTATTTATTCTCAAACAAATTTACCCTAGAATGTATTTGCATTTTGGATTTTGTGAAGAAAATGAATATATATCTAAATTTAACAGATTGAGGATAAAATTATAAATATCTCGAAATCTGTTAGAAATGGACAAATGAAACTTGCATTATGTTGGTGTATTCCTAGACGGAGAAACTAAAAACATAACAAAACACAGCGCGCTCCCTTTGAAATGACAAAGTAGGTGCCTGGTTTGCTACTTACCGATCATTTTTGAATTCTGAAAGGAATTCTATAAGGTATAGTAGATCTTTTCAAATTTCTCCGAAAAGTGTTAGCTATTTACATTAGACACAATTTTACAATTTTAGAAGGTGGCGGCAACCTGTATGTGGAAGAAATGGCGACGTATGTATAACATTAATTGATTGATTGCTTATAATAATATGCGGGGCAACAGCCCGGTAGGAGGTAAGAGGGCCTTCGCTTGGCTGGAATCAAATTTTCTTGGCACTCCCGAGTGACCCTTAGCAGTTGGGGAACAATTAATTAACTGCGGTTCGTCTTTTACGGCGAGGGGTTGATAGTAATAAAGTGATACAACACTTTACACACAAAAGACCCTGAGGTTATAACAAACTTTAAAAAGCTTATAGCTCCGTTGTCACCACGAAAAGAAAAGTACTTTATATTTTGAAGATTGTAATCCAGAAGACTTATTACATTGGCACTATTTGCCTTCATTTCTGCTCAAACACGTTTACTCTCTTTATCAGGTTTAGTAATCTGTACACTAAATCTTCTTTTATATTTACATGCTTCCAATAGAGTTGGTGTTGTTTTTCGATAAACCACCCATTACTACGTAGACCAGGTGTCGTCATCTACAACCAGATTAAAATGTGTACAGCAATATAAATTGTTAAATCTGGATATCATTGGAAATTCCGAATTTCAGAAAAGTTGAAAGTTATATCCTTCTGAGTCCAAACAGTGTCAACGTTTGTTTGTCTTTTTCGTGATGACGACATTAAACCAAAAACAATAACGTCATGAATAATGACGTTACACAACAGTTGTTCTTTTCATTTGGCGCTCTCGGTTTTTTTTTTATAGATCGTACCAATTAGGAAATAACTCATGATTATGCATTTCTATGTTAGAATGATAGCGAAATCGCTTTAATTTTTCTAAAATTTTTCAATTTTCGCCCATTTACAATTTTTTCTGCATATAATTTAATGCTTTAGACAATTATTTTGATGAGCAAAAAATTTGCTATTAAACAAGTCTTCTGCCAAACTGAATCTTCCAGACCTTGCTCCCGCCTTCTTAGTATCTCTGTGTCCATGGTAGGTAAACAATGGCAAAATTTGATTTGAGGGAAGGAACAACTTATTAATTTGTATCTAAATTCTTTATAACATATTGACACCAAAATAAAGTTACTAGAAAGAAATGAGTTGCAAAGAACTCCAATGGTAACAGACATTTTGTCCCTTCTCATGTGTCTATCGAAATATAAGTTTCGTAACTTCTTCTGTCGCGTCACAAGGTCCAGATATCGATTTCTGATCGAATCCTACACAGCCAGCGGTTTGTTCAGAATGAGCGACGACGTATTACCTACTCTTTGGCACGAGGAAAATTTAAAACGGATAAAAATAAATCTAAAGTTTTGTTTGATTCGCCGAGTCATTCGTTACGCAATCCCCGGCAACTGTACGTTGTATATCGGATCACAATAAATTTCAAAACGTTACGAAAACACACGAGTCCCGGCACCTAATAACATGACTTTCCATTTCACAGCGTGCCTGTCCCAGTACACCAATTCCTAATCGCATTAGAACGCACGATCTTGAATGAACTCACGTACTATATGTGCATACAGTTGCGGATTAGTAAGAAAACGTGATATTATCTCACTAGAGGCGTTATCCCACATTTATGGCAATAAATTAAGATTTAAATTAGCTGTGGCCATATTGCTAATGCGCAATTTAATGAGAATGAGCAATTGCCTATAAATTGCATTAAATTCAAAATATATGTGGTTTCCTTCGTAAAATGCATGCTGCTAAAACAAATCGAACGTTTGATCCTGAAATGATTGAGTTAGTATATTTTGGTAGAATAATATGTTTCCATTTCATTTGTAGGAATTGTCGTAATTTGTAGTTTCCATGGTGCCTAACTGAATTGGAATTATTAACTCACGCACTTACTGTATTTGGCTAAGGAAGGTGAAGTTTATATGACACAACCTACCGTGGAGTGTAACAACCGATATATATGAAGAAATGCGGAGAACAGTTTCTGCAAACATGTAGAAATGCATCGAAGTAGCTATAGATAGACAAATAAGCTTAATTATTGTTATAAAGATTATAACAACACTGCCGTCTATAAACAAAAGGTCCTATCTGCAATTTCACGGTGTAGAGACATTTAGTATTTTGTATGCCTTGTCTGGAAAACCTATCTTTATGTTGCTATTTTGTACATGTTTACAGAGACTACTATGTCTGACAAGGTTATTTGGATTTTAGGTACTTATCCTAATTTGACAGTTATTCGATAATTTTGTACATAGAACAGTTTCGTTATGCAACAAAGGCTTAAGTTTGTAAGACAGTAGGTTCTAAATTACAGTCAGTAATTCAGTAAATGTGAACTCATTTATTGATTATTAAATAATATTCAACATATTTAGTGATAAATATAAAAAAAACGTTAGAGGAAAATAAACTATGTCCTAATGTTATTGCATTTGGTAACACAACGTAACTAATAACATGAGTATGTTTACAAATAAGATGTTATTCTTGTATTCTTAAAGCTTGAATTAGTTTTTAAAACATTAAAAAATTATTCTATTATTCTTTATCGAGATCTTCAGTGTTGTCTGGACTTGTCGGTAGCTCTTCTCAAAGTTGGATTCAATTTAGAGGCATATTCGATCTTATGTAGGCTATTTATCACAACTAAAATTGGAATAAATGTCTAGTGGAAAGAACAGCTGAAAATGCAGCATCCCCACGACGTTTTTACATGGAAATTCACAACAAAAATTGGATATGTGGATGCGAAGTATCGAATTTATTATATCGTTTTCCGTGTACGTTTTCGACGTCTAGGAGTGCAAGTGCGGTAGCAATGTTCCAGTAGGCTTTCGTATTTTAATTGCCTCGGTGACACATACTCTTTGATAAGCCTCGTTCGGGGTGGATGGGTAACGGTTAGTAGTACAAATGTATTGTAAAAGTAGGTACTTGTAAATGTATTTCAGAGTTGGAAAAAGGCAAGGGATGTTAGAATTAAAATCATGTCACATTATTCGGATTTACGGTTGAGAATAGAAATCCACGATTTCTCGTAGCGATCGTTCCGAATGAATGAAATATTAACTTGTGGGGTGCACTCGTTGTCCGTAGCTAATGTATCGACACGCATCTGAGAAGTGTTTGGTTCAGCGGAGAACTTTACCATTGATCTAAATCATCTAAATACGTTAATACTTCGTCGAACAGATGCACTTGTGCAGACCTTTTATCGTTGCTACATGGCAGGTGGCTTTAACCCCTCCCGTTTACAGTCGGCCACCTATTCCGAATATTTCAATTCGCAAGTTGACGGTGGGTACGCAGTATATCCTGTTAATGATACAGAAATAATAGATATGGCAATAAAGTTCATCATTATCGTCATTGCCGGGATACGTTCAAAGATAATGGGTGTTGTGAGAGTGCGGTTAGTAAGAGTGTATTTAATTATTATAGATGGGCCTCAGATGCCATTGGTCACTGCGACTTAAATAGATCTATTGTAACAAAATGACCTTTTGTAGGTGCAAGAAATGTGTCTGGTGGCAACACATTTGCATAGAATGTGTTTTGCGGTCTCCAGATCTCTTTTTGTTAGTCTAAATAAGTGATATTTTAGGATTACATGACCTGTTAGAAATTCTGCCAGTAGTCTCAGGGCCCCTTTGCTGAACGATAGCGCAATTCTTGCTGTCTTTGGCGAGTCTGATATAAGTGCTTTCACCGGTTTTTGTCTTGGAACAATTTCCCAGTACGATGCCCTTTGATTGTCCTCCCATGTCTTTATTGCTTGTTCTATGTGGCTCTTTTGGAGACCACAAATGGGGTTAGGACTAATGAAAGGCAAGTTTGCTGGTTCTTTGGTCAGCTTATCTACCTTTTCGTTTAAAACGTAGCAAAACATTCACTGCATTCTTCCTTAACCTCTGTAGTGTCGAATGTCACATATTGTTTAAGACTCATTTAAACTATTTCAATAGGACTTAAGACGGAATGATAAGGCGGTAATTTGATTTTGGTTGTTGAAAATCTTATTAATTTCGTAGCTGTAATAATGTCACATAGTCTGTTTTTAGAATGAATGAAATAAATGTTGTCAAATATTTTAAATATAATTATTGCTTTCCAAGCAACTGATTAAGAAATTTTAGAGTAACTCGGGTCAAAATGTCTCTGTTAAAAGAACGCAGATCATTTTTGATTACTTTGCTCCAGTGTGACCTGTGGTTTTCTACCCTCGTCTCCTTAAATACTCGCCAATTTTATGGAGTAAAACGATTTTTTTTTAGATGGGGGAATGCCAGTTTGTTTTTTGCAGTTATGTTTTACGTTCATTTTATATGTTGATGATTGTTACAGTGGCTTCTTATGATTCTTTATCACCACACAAAAAATGGCTCAGAATCATTTAGCAGATGCAGAAAGAATATATTACTGAAGGTTTCGTTAAGTGTATCATCACATCTCGTAAACTAGATCAGCTTACAAAAAAAGCAACTTGTTCAAGTTGGATCAGGAGCAATTAGGTCAGTTTGGCTCAGTCAGGTAGTTACCTAGAAAATACTAAATAACTCGCTTTCGTTTTACTTTACTTTTAAATTTCAATAAATAAAGGATTTTTTTTTTAATTGTAGTTTCGACTCAAACACGACAACGACCTACAGATCCCACCACTTCGTTGTACTTCTAACGGACATCCGGCTTTCAGCGGCATAGATATTGTTGATAGTTATAGCCAGATTTTCACTTGAGATATGTAAGATTGAAGGTGCCCATGTATTTGTTAAAAAAGTGATAGAAAACTGCAATATTTAATTCACTAATTTGAATTTGGCGACATATATTCAAATTAGAAAAAGAAAGTTCTTAAATTTAGTTATTGTTAGATTTCATTAATATTCAATTTAGCAAAGCGGCCAGTTATCCAGATATATGCAAAATTTTAGAGAAAGCCGAAAACTACATTAGAAAACTTTCTCTTTTATGTGTTTTGCAAAAAACCCATAGATTAAATTAAAATTACTTCTTCACAATATATGTACATAAGTATACTGGGTGTTCATTTAGGGATGAACATCAGCAATGGTAAGTCTTACAGGATTTAGAAAAGGTAATTAAAAATAGTTTTACTATTTGGAATTGACCACTAGACGGCGCAACTAATGTGAGAAAGTAGAAAAAGCAAAATTTCTCGCAAAATTCAAATAATGGTTACTGTCCATAGCCCACGCGATGTTGCATAGATTTGTCTTAATACTTAATGACCAATTTTTTTAAATAAAATGAAGGTATAAGGTTGTGCTATATCCGAAAGAATTCGCGATAAGTTTGGTTTGCCTTAATAGACTCTTAAAAACCTGGATTCGTTTTAAAGAGAAATTTCAGAAAATTAAGGAATGTCAATTGAAATATATGTTTCCCTAATTGAGCACTAAGGGATGTTTTTTTTTTTTAATCTCAAACGGAATTCATTGTAAGTTATTATTAATAACGACTCAAAATAGAAAAGAATGGTGAATACCGGATGTTACCATCTATTTTCTGTTCGAAATTATAACTTTGCATTATGTTTATGAGGACATGTTAACTCGCAATTATAAGATTAAGTCCATGAAAAGCTAGAAATAAAAAAGCTTTTGCTAAGAGAAAAAATAGGAAAATCAGAAACAAATAGCTACAAGACAAAAACATAATATAACAACAAAAAACAAACGCAGAAGCTATTTTAATGCCTTAAATCTGCTATTGCTATGAATGTAGCGGGTGGAAAGCGCAGCCGTTGGAATTTCTGTTGTTGAAATTTCATCTGCGTTTGTTTTTTGTTCTTTCATTATTGTTTTGTTTAATTGCTGTTTGTTTATGATTTATTATTTACTTTTCTTCATGGACTAGAAGCTTATCATTGCGAAACCATTATGTTGTCATAAACATAATATTCCTAAAGTTATTTCGAAAGGAGAATATACAGTAGCATCTGGTTCATTCTCTTCTGCTTTATCAGCCTTTGTCAATAACAATTTACGATGAATATACCTTTCCATTTAAATATTAAAAAAGAATTAATTTGGAACGGCAATCCTTAGCTCACGATTAGAGAAATATATATTCCAACTCGACAACATTTCTAAATTTTCTCAAATTTCTTTTTAAAAAGTTAGAATCCATTCAGGCAAACCAAAGTTATCGCAAATTCTTTCGGATATAACATAATCTGACACCTTCATTTTATTTGAAAAAAATCATTAGTAAGTATTAAGATAAGTCTATGCAACATTCACGTGGATAGTAATATCAACCTACTATTCCATTTGAATTTCTTGAGAAATTCTGTTTTTTCTGTTTTTTTAATTGGTCCCCCTCGCGGTCACATCCGAAGATTAAAACTGCTTTTAATGAAATAGTTTTGTTAATTTTATAGTTGAATTTTTTTGTATCCTGTAGAACTATTGAGACAAAGCCGCTATCCATCTTAAACGGGCACTCGGTACGTTATTCTACAGATATATACGGTATTTTACGAGAAACCGCATGTTCAGAAAACGGTTTTTCCTTTAGAATTTAACAAAATTAAAAATTATAGCAATGAATACTAAGTATTTCATAGCATACAACAGGCTATTGCTTATTAACGTGCTTTCCACGCGAAGAAGTATGCACTGCTTGGTTTTCTACAAGGAATTGTTCAGGCAGAGCTAATTTTATTGGTGGTACCTTGCAGTAATATGGTAATATATTTGCTACAACATTTCACATGTATATTAAAAGGAATAGAGACCAATTTCATTTCACAGTCGCGCATTATGCTGCAGGTTCAGCTTTCGCCAGGAAAATGAAATTTTGTAGCGCTAAGATTTAATGTATTTTTTTTAGAACGCTTTCCTCGTTGGTTGTTGTTTGTTCCTCCTTACTCCCATGGAGTAGCGGTTAGAGTATTACTTCCACGGAAAGATTGGAGAAGAAGTTATAATGTAGAAGATTACATTAGAATTGATTGCATAACCTTGTGAAGATTAAATTAGGCTTTAATGAACACGAATTTAAGAAAGTTACACAGTACAAGTGCTAGAACGATAAAATAAGTAAATGTAGGCTGACTAAGATACGAAAAGATTGGTTAGATTTAATTAAAATATTGCTTCTAATATTACTGATAATCTTCACTAATTATTTTTTCAGATGCTATATTTGGAATTTCATCTAGCATTTTTTCATAATGTAATTCTATACGTTTTCTAGAATTATACAGTAAATATTTTATTCTGACGTAAATGTCTTAATTTCGTAAATACCTTCAGCTTCTTCGGACTGATTGAAATAATTAGTTTTCAATTATTCTGTGGAAGCTAACAATATGAATAGTGAAACATGGAGTAAAGTTTTGGTGTAAGCAAAAAAAAATAAATCTCTATATTTTTCACACTACATCTATCTATACTATCTTTACTTATTGAAAATAAGGTATTTGAGATTATTTTCTAAACATTTTGGAGCCAGCCACAAATCAATTATTTTTACTTTATTAGCACCGTATATGTTCTCCTTTTGCTAGAGGATAGATGAGCGATGGTACGGAAGGTTGGAGGGGTTAGATGTTTTACAAAATGTCGAATACCTACCATACCTCGAAATCAAACTAGTTGTGGATAATAAAAGCAATTGCTTGAGACAATTAGGACTTTAGGTATTCCCAAAACTACACTGACAGGTGTTAGAGGTTGGCAACAGTGAAGACTAAAAATCATACAGTTAAAAACGAAAAACAAAGTTGGTAATGTTCATAGAAAAATACGGAAAAATAGAAAAAATCGGAATACACGAGCAGCAATGAGCTTTCGCAGTTGGCAGCTTCGAGCTGTTGCAGTTTGGTGGACTGTTGTTTCCAATAGAACTTTTTACACGTATCACATTGTATGCATGAATTTATTCTATCAGCTATTTACCTTGATTAGGAATATGTAAAATAAAAACTAAAATAGCCAAACGATCGCTTTTTTTGGCGTAATTTGTATATTACACAATTTATGAAACCCTTGAACTTCTGAACCATCTCAAAGGTTTTAGTAGTTTTTCCGACTCAGAACTCGTCTCACAGAACGCGAACGATGCGTTAGAACACGCCTCCCCTCGAATTCGGTTATCGCTGAACATCAACAGACTCTGGCCACCAAATATTATTCATTATGTTGTAATTCTTCCCATTATTACAATCAGAAAATTAGAGAGCCCATAGAGATTCTTAAACATCCTAAGAATGCCAACAGAGATACAAGTTATTCTCTGGCAGATATATCGAAGCCGGTTATCTGTAACAAGCAATCCTTGATTAGCAGTGACCGCGACATCCAACCAAACAGAGGCAGGCCATCATCGATATAAAAGCATGCTACTTTCCTCGCATCCCCGGAGTTGATGTTCGCCTCTGCCATAGTTCACATGCTGAGTTAACGTGATTAACTACTTCGCTATCAGTTAGTTTCGCCTCTGGCGTGGTTTACACGTTGAGTTACCATGCTAACTGTGGCCTATCACCTTTCCCTCTCCTGAAGAAGCCCCATATGTTTATGGGCGAAATGTCGAGTTATATCACAGTTAATTAAAACCAAACCTGGACCACGTTTGGTTTTAATTAAAAACGTGTTAGTAGGTAACTACCCCCATTCCAAAAATAAAACAATGCACGTTATCATGATATGCTAAATATACAAGAATAGAATTTTTTGAAAAATTTGATAGAGGTAAGTTTGAAAATTATTTATTTTGATGTTACGACAACAAATCCCATCTGTATGTTCTGTTTTACAAAAAAAATGCACAATTTATGCATCTGCGAGCATTAACTTTGAGTTCGGAATCGAAATTCGAATATGGTATGCGAATTTCGAATTCGAATTTAAAATTCGTAATTTGAATATTCGAATTTAAAAATTTTTGATTCGACAGCACTAATACAGAGTTTAATTTAAGGATACAACTGATGCTTGATTACAGTTATTTTTGTTTTGGTCAAATCCAACAATTAATTTACTAGCACCACCGTATTTTTGACATTTAGAAACAACAAAATTTCTCAAAATTTCACTAATTAGTGAATAAAAAAAAACTTCAGACACGAAACATCACTTTCACTGTGCTAATGTCTACATCTATGAAACAATAATTTATACTTTTATTCAAGAGATTTATTGTTAGGATTGCAAATGTATGGCATGTAAATACTTATACAAAATTCTAATACACATTCAAATCAGTTACTTACAAACTCTTATACATCTTAGATATTATTTTTAGATTGCTAAGTAAATAAGTCTTGGCGAAAGTGTGATCATAATCAGTCTGAACAAACACAAACGCACATCCTAACTATTCCTCGATGTACTTAAAAATCCTTTCCTTCGCGTTTTTATCCCTTCACTTGTCATACGATACCATCCTGCACAGCTGGTGGCAACTGCGTGGTGTAGGTTTACTTACTAGCGAAATAATCAGATACGCTACGTTGTCGGGGTTTTTATGCATCAATTAACAATTTCTAAACAATTCAGTATAGTGCCATTGAATCTACGGAGCCGTAGAACAAAAAACGCGTTAATCAACCTTGGCTTTCACTCTGTAGGTTATTGTCGCCGATGTGTGGATGCCAATTATATAGCGAAAGTTGTGCATAATACGTCTTTAAGGTATCCAGCCATGTTGCACAATTTTTCCACCTAGTTCTACACGCAAGAAATAGACACTGCGTGCTATCACTGATGCTTTACGGATTTTAGAAGTGAGTTATAGATTTCTTATGATCAATGGCGTTATTCGCTCGAAAGATAAGAATTATTGTAGTGTATTACAGATTTGAAGCACTAAATGTTAGCTTTCACGATCGCTTTCTTTCTTCGTTTGTTTAAAGACAATTTTCTTTTGCGTGTAGGTCTAAAATAAATAACATGTGATTTCTTATCGATTTTTTAATTTACTGTTAGCTTTAAAGTAGGAGAATTTATTTAATGCATTTCTATTAAAATTATTACGGAACCTCCTAACGAGCTATGTTGTGTGTAATTTCGCGCATTGCCGAAGAAATTATCAGATACATTTAGGTTACGTTATGACAAAGTAAATTATTTTTAACTTTTCTGTGTGTTGAATTGGAAAGAAAATTCGCATTTATAGAATTGAGATTTGTCACTTTGGCAATTATTATCATAACGTTTTGGTATACAATGAACTCTGGGCCAACCCAGCATCGCAGGAACCAATTTGACAATTTTTCGGAGCCAACTTTGCATAACAACGAAAATATATTACTAGACCTTTATTGCTAAACATTACAGGGCGTCTCATTTAAAATAAGAAAGTTTGCGTCACTTCTGGTGACAACGCAAATGTAGTTAAACTGCCGATAGCGTCAAAAGTTAGTTCTCAAAAAATAGAAATCGACCTTCCACAAACGATAACTTCTGTCGTTCAAAATTAATATTGAGAAGGAGACGCTTTAGGACCTCACTGTATAAATAACCTACCGATCAGTATGCGAGGGGAACCTTAAAAACTTCCAGAAAAAGAAAAAAAACAGATATTTTATCGAAAAAAACTTAATCGTTTCTCAAAATATTCGCCTTTAAGTTTTAAGCACTTTTGCATTCGAAAAATTCTGTCTTTTATTCCATTTTGAAACGAGTAACTCAGAAACATGTCTTTTAAATGCTTCCGGCCTCTTCCGGACAACAGGAATTAGGAAGTCATTAGGTGATAAATTAGTAGAATACAGACAATGAGTCATTAATTCAATGTTATTCTCCTTTAAATAATCGACTGCGAGAACCGGCGTTAGTGTGATGAAAAATGAGGCGCTGGTGTCTGCTGATCTTTCTGATTTCATTAAAGACGTGAACGAACAACCCTTGTTGGTTATGGTTCACTTTGAAACACCCAAACAGTGGATTGTTGTTTTGTTTCTGGTTCGTATGAATACATCCAGGTTTCGTCACCTATTACGACACTGTATACGTTGACAGAAACACCGCAATTGATTATTGCACCAACCCACACGACCCATTTTGAGTTTTGGTTAAATTGTGTGGAATCTAACGACTGCAAAGTTTGCCTTGCCTTCACTTCACTACCGCTTCAATCATTTCTCGCACAGCATTAATGTTTGCCGAAACAACAGCAGTTGATGGACGACTTTTACGAATCTTCACTGACACTGCTAAAACCTGTAAACCCACGATAAACTGTGGTTTTGGGTGGTGCTTTATCACCAAACGCAGAATTAAGTCGATCGCTGCATTGTTATTGAGTTAAGCCACATTGAAAATCGTCGCACGAAAATGTTCACGAGAAATGTCTATTTTCTCGCTAAATTGATTTCTTCAAATTGAAATATACGCCAAGTGCCACCTAGTGGTCAATTCCGAAAATTTTGAAGGTTCCCCTCGTAGGTACTCGGTGGATAAGTGTACTCATGTACTTATGATATCACAATTATTGTTAAGGCTACAGAATTGGATGAGTTGAGGATCGAATCTGGTGTGCTAAATTTGTCAATTACTACTCCCTAGTAAAGGTTCTTAGCTTAATATGGTAATAATAATATACGCTGTGGACTAAATTAGGCTGTTCACATAAACTAACTTGGAATGGTAGCAGCGATATGCGCTATACAAAGATTGAAAATAGCTAATAAATTCCTGATTAACAAAGAGTGTTATAAAATCTGAAAATTTTGTTTGTTTGTCGATTTCTGACGCATAATATTTGTTCGGTATACACCGCTGCAGAGTGTCAACTGAGTGCTTTCAGTGCATAATTAAAAATGCCTAAATCATTTTGCGAAATTAAAGGTGTCTCATTTAACAATTATTAAAATTCTGTTAACCATTGAGTGGTGACCTTGGGTTTAAAAGATCCAGAGCAAAGCCTAGTCATGTCTAGAAATTAGTTCGGATTTCAAATTTGGAGATTTTTTTCTTGGCGTGTAAACAATAAAAAAATATTTAATTGATAAAGTGAAATTAAATTAATCCGTTTCCTATCATTTTATATATTTTTTATATAAACAAACAATGTGTAGATTATAAAAATACGGTAATCATAAAATACTAATTGACGGATTGAGCGAAATTTTTAAAATATAAACATAAATAGACATAAATATACACTGTTTTATTCGTACATCATTTTTAATATATTCAATATATTTATCTATTCAATTTATTTTTCGATATTTCTGTAGGTATTATACAGGTCGTCCTAATATCAACTAACCAAATTGAGTTTTGAGATACCTGATATAATACTGAACATAATATCTTAATAAACCTATGTCCGGGAATAAGTTATTTTCGGGATATAGATAAACGGCAGTACTATAAGTAGCATTAAATGGCACGAAAGGTAAAGAATGAAATAATGATTTATATAGCGTAAATCAACGGACTAGCGGATAAGTGTTAATAATTATAATATGATACACATAGATACTGTTCCTATTACGATGATAGAGTTTCTATTAACAATGATGATAATGTTTCGTCTTAACAAATTACTTACAGTACTGTGTGTAAATATGCTTTGTTTTACAAATTGTGAATTGGAGGATATTTACTACGCGTGCTTTCGTAATTGCCACCAATGCAATAAGTAGAACCTCCATCTTAAAAGAATATCATTCCAAATGCGTATAAGTGCTAATGCATGGGTTAAAATTATTGTCAATATCTTTATCGGTTTCATATTTTTGCTACTTCAATTTAATGCTAATATCATTAAACGCCAAATAATAGCATCATTGCCTAATGAAACACCACTATGTTTAAGAAATCGCATTGTGTACCAACGTGATGGTGCTTATATGGGATTGGTTTGAAGAAAATTTTCGCAGACGATCGATTGGTCGCAGTGGATCTACTCTATTTAATCAGTTATTTCCATATATGATGTAAAGCCATTTCCATAAATTCACGGATTTTTGTATTATAATAGTGAAGGTTGCAAGACCAGATGCGAGTAGAGTTAAATTGGATTTGGTGGTCAGTTTCCAGTCTATGCTCAGTCAGCGCGGAGATGGTTACTCATACAGCGCTCGTGCTCAATAACACGAGTATTGACCGATCGCTTTGTTTCCCCGAGGTACACATTACCGTACGAACATAGAGTCTGGTAGACACCAAGAGTTTCCACATGATTGTGGTTTTTGGTGGGAAAGTAGTCTGAGAGTTTCAAATTGGGTCTAAAGGTTTTTATCTTGTTCCTTAAGAACTGAACAACTGAACCACACCGCCGAAGCTCCGATCCGTAGTAATTATTCTAGGAAAGTTATTGAAGCTACCGTTAACCACTACATCAACCATTCTCCATAGCAACTCTCCTTATCTAATCCTAATTTCCGTAAGCAAGCATATCTAGCAAGATCCTCTTCTGGGAGAACATAAAAACTATTTTCAAACTCTCAGACTATTTTCCCATCAAAGACAGGAATCATCTGGAAGTCCCTGGTGTCTACCAGATTCCATGTTTGTGCAGCATATCAACGTCGAGTAAACAAAGCGATCGATTAGCACTCGTGCTACTGAGCACGAGCGTTGTACGCGGTTGTTGAACGTAACCAGGTCCGCGCTGGCTGCGCATAGACTGGAAACTGGCCACCAAATCCAATTTAACTTTATTGGCATCTGGTCTCGCTAACTTTACCATTACAGTAGAATAAAATGTGAATCTATAGAAATTAAACCTCCCAGCAACGCCACGCTTCATTGATTCATAACTTTTCCTCTCCATTAACCCGTAACAAACCCTATATAATCTTCCGATACGAATAATCTCCAGTGTGCTCCGAAGCACTGAAGATGTCCCATAAGAGTGTAGACAGAACGCGTATAGTAGCTGCGGTTCCAATTCGGAAGCGAAGAGTATAATTCCTTGTTAATTTATAAAGAGTATTGAATACAATTTCGGTTTTTATTAATTACTCAAAATCAGCTTGCTTGTGGACGCAGATTTATCAAGATATTTTGTTCAGAATTATGCCAGGGGATACCTGTTTAAGTTTCTTAAAGTAGCGCACGCTATATATGTTTAAACAAATTTGCGCATGTTTTAATGGTGTGATTGCTAATAAAGTGATTCTTCTTACTAAATATCATCTATATTGCGACATCTTGTAGTGGTCAAATTATTAAAATTAGATCAATAATTGTAACTGTAAAAACAAAATATAGAACACATTAAACGGACCTGCACGTGGTATTTGTTTTACAAATTTTAAGACACTTTACCTTATTCTTCGCTAACAATTGCTCTACTGTATATCCAATTTGTCAGCAACAATTGGTAACAGTAATTTTTCCTGGTAATTCACATATGCCGTGTATTTAACAAATTACTGTTCAATTAAGCCATAATAGTAGGTATTGCGTTATCTGTGGTATATTACTGTAACTCTCATTTTGGTTCATACTGTTAGTTTGAGAAACCGTTGCTTTGTTTTTCTTTTTGGGGGAAACTGTCTAATTTGCTGTGGAAACTTATTTCATTCGACTTCGGCCAGCGCACATGGCAAAGGCGTCTAATTTGTAAAGAAACGCATTAAAGTAACAAATGTATGCGGAAGTGTACTTTTCGTGCTCTCGGTAACGTCCTAAAGTGTTCCTACAAGTTAGAAAACAACATTCGAGGCGGTAATATTTTATTTTAATCGAAATTTGTTGGCTTCGCTTACGTTTGACGGGACGTTTGCGCTGTTATTGCAAGCGCTTAGCGTTAGTCAAGATTTATGTCTTTTTCTTTTTCATTTAGAAGTTTTGTATGAATGACTTTTTTTCTGAAACATACAGATTGCGGGTTGGTACTATTATATATTAATTATGAGGCGTTGCTATTTTTTTTTATATTGTGTCTTCTTAACAATTTAGATGCTGAATATCCGTGTTTTTCTTGACACTAAACAAGACTTAAGTATTAAAAGAGTGATTAGATCCTAGTAAGACCCTGCTGTGTACAGGTTAGCACGCCTGTCCGGCAAACGGGAGAGGTTCTAGCCCTTACCGGAGAAAAAATAATTACCAAAGAAAACACTGATTTTCGCATTTCATCGATGATTTGTTGAAAATCATTGAGTACCTACACAAAAACTAATTAAATTCAAAAGAATGCATTTCATGCAATATTTATTCTATACATTTAGATAAAAGATGGTTAAAGCATCTAATCAGGAAGCAGCAATTAGTTATAAATTAATCCCGTAAAAATATAATAATCTAATTAAATTAACCCATAGATTGCTAGTAAATAAAATATAACAAAACAACCATATCCCTTGATTAGTGATTAATTAAGTACTTGAAAAAAAAATAACGGCAGGGTATTATATAATTGAACAGAAATAATAAATTAATAAATAAATAAAATTGAATCGTATGTATTAGAAAATTGTGTCATAGATACTTTGAGTAACAGTGGAATGTCTGGCTTGTGGTCCATGGTCAACATACATTCCCAGACAATTAATAATGTGACCCCCTAATACAATACATTTTGTGTTGCTATATGACTTTTAGCGATTGCTTAGCCTCCAAAACTAAAGTTCTTTTAGCTTTATACATATGTTTCTGATTTTTGCTATATGATATAATGCAAAGATATTAATTTGATGTTAAAGGATTTTCATTTTTAAAGGGATTATTTCATTTATGTAGATGTGTTTCATTAATATGCTTAAAAATTATAAAAAATCTATTGAAAACAGAAGTGGTGTACTAATAATAAGTAATTATGACCAAAGTGAATTCTTCATTTTAACTTTATTGCAAGAGTTTGAAATTGATATTTTTAAGATAAGCGACAGTTTTTGTTTAGTCCTACCTACCTACAACCTAAATCATTTATTTTTACTTGCGATTCGAAGGTGTGACTCAAAATTGATTGAAGGTATCAGTTAAATAGCCAATAGTTGCTGCTACTGTGGTATGTTGCACGGCCCCAGCAATGAAGATTCTTGTTTCTAATCAAATCACACGCCGAGAAATGAAAAAGTTAATTTAATGTCTATTAAGCTGTCGTAGCTAGTTTATAACTCCACCAGCAAACCATTAAGCATACAAATAGCTAATGAGTAAAATATGTATGCATATATGAAGCTTAGTACTGTCCTGGTGTGCAGACAAAAGTGGCCCGCTCTATTTATAAAACAGTACAAAAGTAAATGTGGGTAAAAAAATAACAATTATTGCAATTTATACAAAATTTGTTTGTGTTGAATTCTATTAAGTTAAAGTTTTGAGATTCTTATTGACAATATAAAGTGCTCTTTAAATACATTTCAAAAATGTTATACAGAGTGTTCCAAAAACCTAGTCACAGTCACATAGTGGCAACCTGGCAAAACTGGAATTGACAAGGTTGACTTACTGTTTTTTTTTATAAACATTGCGTTTGTATTTATCTTAGAATTCAATCTTTCTTTCTAAAGTAATATGGACCGCTAAAGCAGAAGGGAAATATAATTCTAAGAGTACACATTATTGGGTCATTTCCAATCCATATTTAATAAGACTTTAAAATTTAAAAAAAAAAAATTATCTTTAATGTATTTTGTGTTATACAAGACCATAAGCTTCCATACTAAACCTATGACGAAAATTTCAATAGTTTAAACTGTTTAATAAAAAAACCTTTTAGAAAATTTCTGAAGGCTACATTTTGCATGTCAATTTCAACTATACATATGTCCAGATGTACTGTATTTGAATAGCACACAAATGCATAATGGTGATGCATTTGTGTGGCATGTTTAAATCGATTTGTTTTTAGAAATATAATGCACAACATCCATAATGTGGACACATGGCCACTGCTATATCGTTATCCCTAGAAGGATTTAGCGGTAAGAATCTACGGAATGTACGAAACATTTCAGAGGATCTTTTTGTACAATAAAGACAACTTTATCATCACCATATGGACCCCATAGGAAGACTGCATACTCCAGGCGTCAACAAATTTCTCTATAATGTACTGACATTGTAGTTAATATGAATATTTTCAAACCACCGATTAGAACAATATCATTGATACAAAGATAGAAAACAACGGGGCTTAGCTATACTATAGTCAAATTATGACATAATGAGCAGTGGGAATAATATTATTGGCTGTTATTGATTAAACAGTAATAGTCAATTATTGCCTAGATTACATCATGAGCTCTACTTAAAAAAGGGGCGAACTTATTTCGGAGCTCGTAAAATCGTTAGTAACCATCTGCGTACGGTCGCAGGATCAAACCAATTGCAACGTGGCCAATTTGTATAATTAAAAGTGTTTATGAAGTATTTAATAACGTAACCATACGGTACAAACAAGCACTTCCTGTTTCAACGGCCAATAAACGTTCCCTTTCTTGGCAAAACCGTATCAGATCTACAATATGCGCTGCTCGATGTTTAATATAACTCCTCTTGATGTGCGTATTATGTTGGGTATAGCTCCGTGCGTATTTCTCAATAACTTACGATACGTCGGTATACAACACCATTCGTTAGTTTAAGACCAACTATTGTACTAATCTAGTGATGGAGAATTATATCGTATTAGTTTCGAAAACTTTATAGAATAAGTGTTTTAACCTAGTTAAAACGCAATGGATATGCAAGCTGATTTATCTTCAAACCTTACCATGGGGATCTCGCTTATTACTGGAGATAGAAAATAGAATTAAATTTGACAGAGTTGCTAAGTTTTGTGTTTGCTAGAAATATATATGTATAATCTTGATTGCCATTAAACCTCGAAACCATTAAGAATATTGTTTGATCCTAAATAAAACGTTTTTGTATGCTTTTGGTTTGTCTTTGGTTGTCATGATGTACCTTCTAAGTTCGTTAATAGTATGCATAGCAGAAAACGCAACTTCAGCTTGCTACTCCATATGAGGTGAATTTTTTTTGTAACATACACTACTTTGAGACTAAACTGAAATTATACTGAAACATTCCGCATCACAAGATATTTTATAATTTTATAACGTATGTTTCAAAAACCGTATATCATGCAGTTGTACGGTTGGCAACGAGAATTCATGAAATTTACTATGTTACCCCACAGTCCTTGATGTAATTATTTTTGTAATTGAAAAGAAAAACAAAAAATTATGATCAGTACCCCATTTTAAACAGTAAAAGATTGCGTCTTCCCAAACTTCCAGTATTTATGAATTTATACAATGCCAGCTATAGCTTCGGCTATATACTAAGTGTGACGTAAATATGATATTTATACTCAAAGGAGGAAGGCGATCATCCGCAGCGCCTAAAGCGTATAGGCCCTTCAGTCTCTACTCATTCCCTCTCAAAGGAATGGAAAAGGTATCATACCAGTACCTAAGGAATAAAGTTCTTAAAATAAACAATCTTTTTCCTTCATTCTAACTAACATGGCTATCAGAAGACAAAATCTCAGTAACAGTAACAGTAACGGCCCTCCAACTTATCACAAGTACAGTTGAAAATTCATTTATAGCAAGAGAAATACCATTCTCTGCGTTTTTGGACATAAAGTGTGCTTCTCGCAACATCCCCTTCGAAAGCATTGAGAGAGCGATCTCTGCTAAAGGTCATCGTCTACAAAATGGATTAAAGCCATGCTGCAAAGTCAACGAATAAGCGCTACTCTGGGATCTGAAATGACCACAATTAGAGACAACGGAGGCTGTCCCGAAGGGTCATGTCACCTCTACTCTGGTGTCGTATTGTAGATAATTTCCCACAGAACTTAATTTCTAACGGATATGAGATGCAAGGGACGCTGACGACCTGGTATTCATGATCCGTGGAAAATATAAGGATATCATACCGCAACTTATGCAAAGAGTATAGCCTGTGCATATACCCACAAAAGATCATAATCATCCCATATAATCGGACCCATGACCACCTACGTCTCTTCGGTTTGGTGACTAGAAACAACTCAGAAGCTACAACAAATTTTAGTCAGAAACTTGCATGGTGTGATGCTCCACAACAGTACTGGAAGTCTAGCTGGGAAGCAGTCTATATCGAGTATCCTCGCCTTTTGTAGAATGAAGTGATTGTAGCCTGCGAATCTTAGAGGGCGTCTCAGAATCGTGGAAGGTCCCAGTATACATTATCTGATGCTCATCGCAAAGTATGCGATCCCTATCCAGTACAATTTTGATCAGCCTTATAAGGTGATTATTGAGTACTGAGTGGGCATCCTGTGTGCTTCATCGTTAAAGACCTACAGCCTACAGATACCAGTCTAATAGTGCTATCGTTCAGCGAGGGGCATGTAGCCCTAAAATATTACTTATTTAAAGTTGAAGATTAAATCTGTTGTCTTTGCCAAGAAGATCTGAAGACGGCAGAATAAGGTTTATTAGAAACCTTCAAGCAAAGGCATTTTGTTACAATAGATCTATTGAGGTCGCACTGATCAAAGGCAGCTATGTTATGGCCCGATTCTAATAATAATAATAATCCCATTCTAGAAAAGCATGTACAACAGCGCTAAATGGACAAACATTTACATTGGGTTCCAAACAGTGCAGCATGGTAATTCAATTAAGAAAAGATAACAACCGAAGAAGATTAAATATAGATGCTAAATATATGCGGTTCTTTATTTAATCATAATTAATAATTATTTACAGTAACATAACGGATTATGGTTTTGGATAACGAAAGTATAATGGACTCACAATGCACCCTTTTTGCCGTTTCGAACGAAAGTGTATAAACATGCGTTTTGTAGGCGTCAAGTATCTTTTTATTCAGTTATGTTGCAATTTATGTAAAACAGCCAGTCTTGGTTTCGACTTAGTAACCCTCGCATCATAGGATTTCCGTTAACCCATCTGAAGAGGCGCTTCTTCAGCGGGAGAAAATTTGATGGCTGATACTTTTTATACTTCAGGCATTGAGGATCTAATTCTGTGACTAGTAATCAATCGATTCAATACCGAGACTACTTGCTTTTATCACTCTAAATAAGTTGATGTTTTTGTCAGGTCAGCTAAGCGCAAGTATTGTTAACACTGAGGTTTCTGTTTGGGAAACGATTAGCGGCTCGAGTCACGAACTCTTCCCGTTACCAACTGTCTTTGATGAATGTGGGTTGCATTGGGTTTACCGAGAAATACAGGAGGGATGTTGTCTTCACAATCGACATTCTCTACCAAGCATAGACAGAACAGGGATCAGTAACATTTCCAAAGGCCTGTTGAATCAATCTAAGTGAAATAAGTCGGAGTTTTGAGGTCCATTAATAACTGTAGATGAAACTTCGATACACCAGTACACTCCTAAAGCCAAGGCACAGTCGAAACAGTGGACTGCGAGGGCTAAATCGCCTCCCAAATGCTGAAAGCTGTTACATTGATTGTGAAAATGATGCCGACTACACTCGAAAAATAAGAAAGAAGTAAAAAAAATTTCGATTGTTTCTTACAATTGATTTCTTTGAAAGTAATTATACTTTGCTTTTACTTTGTAAAATTTCATTAATTCAAAAAATCTATAGATTTGAAATAAAACCCATAATTTCTATAACAAATTTATTTTCTTCCATTTAAAGCAACATTTACTCCTACTGAACAACCATATTTTTTAATAATTCTGTTTGCTAAGCTTATAGCCACTCTTTTATTGCAAAGAAATGTTTTTTTTTTTTTTATCTAAAGAACACGTCTGTGTATTTTGTGTTGTTTACGGCTTCTCTAAAGTTAGTAGTCTTCTATTTTCAGGATGTGAAACATTACTATTTTCGCAATTACTCTTGATGAACTTAGATACTTTTGGGGGTTATACCTATACATCTGTTTATTTTAGGAAATCAGTATTATTTCACTTAAAATTATACATGGACCGTTCCATTCTAATAAAATTTTGATTGTCGAATTGCAATGAATGATAATATCAAGTTTTTTCCATCGAAAGAGTGCTATAGTGCTATACGCTATGTTCATTTTAGGAAGCCCAGATATTGCATTCCTAGAATTGTACATGTAAATACTAAGAGTCTAATAATCTGGGCTTTCCGATGTGTGGAAGTAGCGTTCTTAGCATAGCACACAGCACTAAGTTACTCTTTCGATTCTAAGATTCGCTCAAAAGACAGAGATTTTCATCAAATGCGGAGGTAACCACATTCGTAAACGCCTATTTCCCAGAACAGGATGCCATATATTACATGGAAGGATTAAAGAGAAATCTGTACTTACAAGCTGACTAATTTTAAGTTAAGAAATAAAACTGAATTTGACAAAAAAAATGTTTCTGTGCTAGTGGAAGGTTTTTAGACTACCCTCGCTTAAGAGTCTTACATGTGAAAGTATAGTTGTTATAGTGAAAAAGAAAGTGTCACTTGCGGTACTAAACTAAAACTGTGAATATTAACCTATAAAAACTTTGAAAGGACCGTGTACTGTATAAAATTATACTTAAAGCCGAAATTTTTTTTATTGTAAATAAAATATTGTCATCTGTATTTCGACTTACGAAAGACCGTATATACGCATTTCTCAATGTTTAATATACCTACTTCTGCGATGTGTATATTATGCCGGCTGTGGTTATATTTCCCAATAACTTACCACACGCGGATACACAACATGCGAGTATTAGCGCTCGGCACATGTGTACGTGGATATGTGTAAATATCGTTTTATAAATACCGATTTTGATTTGCATATCTGATGTGTTTCATTACTCAACGCAGCGCGGGACAAATTACCGGTTCCAAACACTTTCCAAGACACCGTAGGTGTTGTATAGACGAATAACTTTCATTCATTCAGCCTGTAAGCGGCTACCTTTAGTTTTTATATCTTTCTCGACGAGCCTTTAATTTCGAAGGTGATTTTATTTAATTGTAATTAAATTGTGAGCCTAGAACGTTAAAAGTATTATTAAAGAATTACTATCACTTCGCCTTTTAATTAATTGTAATATACATATGTATGTAAGTGGGTCAAGATCGCGTTACACCGACAGCTAAATTTAATATAATCGTTTTTTCCTCGGTAATATAGCGATAATCTTAAATAAGTTTAAGTACTTATTGCCCTTCCTACTATGTATAACATTTGGTGGTAGTCAAGTGATATGTAAATGTATCGGCGGGTAAGGCCAATAACATACCGGTATCAAGTGAGTAAGTTAGTGAAATATCAGTTGACTAATTTAGGTTCTCTTTACGATTGCAAAATCACTTGTCCTTGAGTTATTGAAGATTATAAAATTCCAGTGCTGCTCTAAATACTCTTAAATAAAACTAGACTAGAAGTACCGAGTACTACGCAACGTTAAACAGGTTTAATTTAACGTTTTTTTTTGTACTTAATAGTGGAGGGCTATTATTTAAATTAACAAAAGAACAATCAAAATAGCGATTGGTTAATTAAAATATTGTTGAGAAACTTACATAATATACCACGAAATTATTTTTAAAAATATGCAGAATGTACATGTTTATGTTCAATAGATTGAGCGGTACAAACGCTACAGCAAATCTGGTAAAAAAAAATTGAAAATAAGTAAATGGCAAGAGATGGCATTAAGTAATTAAATCTACCCGAAAAGCCTGGAAACATCCAAATAACAACACAAACAATGTTTTTCGAGAAAAATCATAACACATGTCAATTAATGTTTTAAAAAGCTATCTTTTAATAGCAGTAGTGTCGTTTTTACAAAGTCCTTGAAAAAGCTCCGATGTCATATATCTCTATATGGTATATTTCTAAGTGACACTTAAAAAATACTTATACTTTACATAAGAAAGATCTTGAGGAAAATGTCAAAATATTCCAAAACGTGAAAACTTCGTCTCTGGTCCCTATTCAAAACATACCTATGATATGTTTTTTTTTTGTATTAGCTGTAGTAGTACAATTAGAACAAGTTAACTAATTAATTAATTAATTCTATCAAATACATTAAAATTCAATTGTGTTTATTTGGAAGTTATGAAGTTTTCCATTTATCTAATGACACTCCAATTAGTACGAGGGTGTTTCAAGAAGTCCTTGGAGAATTTAAGAGGCGGCGCTCTTAGCTATCAAAGTCAGTTATATCCATCACACGGTTTCATTTTTATTGTCGATTTAAGCTAGGAGTTTTTGTTTATGTAGAAAAATGGAAAAAAGGGAGTGTTGAGCGGTGATTAAACATTATATTTAAAAGGCTTAACACCGAAAGAGATCAAAGCTGAGTTGGAAGCTGTGTTAGTAACCGTTTACAATTGGGTAAATGAGCTTAAACGTGGCCGTACATCTACAAAAGATGAGCATCGTTCTGGACGTCCAATGGAAATGACGACCCTCGAAATGATCGATAAAATCCACGATATGGTTTTAAATGATCGAGGGGCCATTTAAAATCATACTGCGAAATAATTGTGGCCACAGGTATATCACAAGGTGCAGTGTTTTCAATTTTGCACGAAAAATTGGGTGTGAAGAAAATCTCGGCAAGATTGGTACCGTGTTTGCTCTCGATGGAATTATTCTCCATACAATTGCATTTATTATGCAATCGTGTGGTCGACTCTGAAGCTGCTTGGACGCTTTTACGTCACAATCCTGACGAGTTTCTCCGTTGATACATAACTGTGGACGAAACATGGATACACTACTACACTCTGGGGACAAAGGAACAGTCAAAACAGTAGTTTTTTTCAAGACGAACGGGCTCCGAAGAAAGCGAAGACGGTGAAATCGGCCGATAAGGTGGGCCTCGATTTTTTTGAATAATTACCGATTATTTAGAAAAAGAACAGACAATAATTGGAAAGTTCGTTATTAGACCGGTTGAGCGAAGAAATCGAGAAAATAACGTCCTCATTTGAAAAAGAAAAGATTCTCTTCCATCAAGACAATGCACATCTGCGCAGTTTCGATGGCCAAAATTATGGAATTAAAGTTCGAATTAGCACAACATTTACCGTATTCACCGGATTTGGCCTCCGGTGACTTCATTTTATTTCCAAATTTGAAAAAATTGCTCAGCGGACAACGGTCCACGTCGAACGAGGAAGTCATCGCCCAAACAGATGCCTATTCTGAGGACCTTTCGAAATCTTCTTAGCTTCTAGCTTAAAAAAGCTGGAAAAACGCTTGGAAAAATAAATAAAAATCTACAGAAAATACTTTGCTTTTCTAAGGGCTTATTGAACAACCCTCGTATTCCCGTCGCGAGTCAATAATAAATTTCAAAAAGAAGGGCGTGTTCCTAACCGATCTCAGAGTGATCGTCTTTTAACCAGTGAAGATACGCAACTCAATGCCCTATTGTCGTTGAATGAAAATCCACATGATACCACACGACATTTTGCTCAAGAATTCAATATATCAAAATCGATAGTAAGTACCATTTTTCGGAAAAACGAGTATTACCGCCACAAAGTTTATTTGGTGCACGAGTTGTGCAAAGATGACTTCGATCAGCTTTCAGAGTTTTGTGGAATAGTAATGCAACGACTCGAATTATCCTATTTTCCGACGAAGTACCTTTACTTTACATGGAATTGTAAACAGACAAAACTGTAGATACTGAGCACGTTAGAATCCACATTAAGGCACATACAGAGTATCCTAAAAAGGTAAATGCATGGGCGGTCATAACTGATAATATTAATTTAACGGGAGAAAGGTATTTGCAGTTATTAAGGGACAAGCTAGTTTCTGAGTTGGCAGTACTCAACCAGAGAATATGCAAAAGCTGTCGATATATTGACGATACGTTTCCAAACCGATGGATTGGAAGAACAGCGTCAATTGAGTGCCCAGCGACATCTCTTGACTTAACCCTACTTGATTACTTCTCGTGGGGCTACTTAAAAAGCCAAGCATACGATACGAAACCTTATAATATGAACGAATTGTAACAAGGAATACGAATTGAAATACGTGGAATCGCCCCAGAAGTAATACATACATATAAGAATTTGCAAAGATACTTGTAATAATTTTTGTTTATGAATAAACGTTTGTAAATTTTGACATTTTCCTCAAAAACTTTCTTTGTATGTATGGTATGCATATTTTGCAAAATGAGTGTCTTGCAAAAATGCTATATTTCCATTTGAAAAAAATACCAACGAGAATATTTTCAAGATCATTGTAAAAACGATACTATTATTAAAAAATAGTTTTTTTAAAACATTAATTGACATGTTTTATGATTTTTCCCAGAAAACATTGATTCGTTGTCATTTAGGTGTTTCTAGATTTTTCGAATGCACTGTATATAAGTGTTGTTTAGATTTTCTACGTCTTTCTGAAAATTAATAGCATTTGCAAACGTATTGATGTAGCACATCTTCAGCATTCAGAACCCTGACGTCAAAATCGAAAAGGTGACCATGTACTGAAAGTTTGTTAGATTACCGCAATAAGCGTATACACCAATGAAACCGATTGGTGTATACGCTTATTGTGGTAATCTAACAAACTTTCAGTACATGGTGGTGTTATCAAAGTAACTTGTAGGGGACGTATTATTACTGTAATGATTTTCTAAATAAATGAATGTCTTTTAAACTGTAGATTTGCCATTCTGCTACAAACAATTGCATATTAAATTGCTTTATATTTTTATAGCTAAAAATTATCTTTATGAATGTTTTCTTTTCTTTTATTGAATAATAAGAAAAAATAACCTTAGAGTAAAACCAATTTCCAGTAGAAACGATCTAATTAATTGAAATTATATTAACTATCTGATGCTAACAGCCAAAGTATATTTTCAAAATAAATCATTTCATCGATCTCAGAATGACAATAGCAAATAATTCAAATAGCCATTTTGTTAAAACCTTTATGCGTGTGTTGAGTAATGAGGCAAGTAAGTCGATGATGTAAATGAGTTCTTATCGAAAACTCGTCGAAAGCACGTGATAAAGTTCGTGTACGTGCGTGTAGATGAATTAATTCTTCGGTCCGATGATGTGCCTTGCCGGGCACATGCCGCGTTAACAGGTGTGGGTATCAGGTTTTCGGTTTACCTCTAACGGTACAGGCTATTCCTATACAATGCAACCAACCACCGTGGCTACCTTGCCCTTCTCTTCTTCTGCCTCTTCTTCGACGCTGTCGTTGGTTTCTTTTTCTGTCTTCACGCTTCGAGGCCTTCATCTGACTAACCCACATTATAAAGCTAGAGTAGTTCACGCTGGTTGAACTTGTGGCTCAACACACCATGTATGTGTATATAAATACATGCATGTTATAGCTCGCTTCGTTTCTTTCTCCGGCGGACATTTAATTTATATCGCTATTTATGTTTGCGGTTTAACCGCTCGGAAATGGCTAGATATATTTCATTAGCGAAAATGGCCAGAATAAAGAGGAATATGTTTTAGTGTTTTGCGGAACTCTAAAAACGTACCGGAAACAATATTTTTTTATTACTACTGCGGAAATGATGCATGTTTCTTTAATTAGATACTATACTGCTCTTTCCTTTTTTTTTTACTATTTCTATATCTTTTAATGGAAATGATTAAGTAATACATAAAAGGTGTAGTAGTGTCTACACCTCTTACGACCAATAAAATTATAGAAGAACGTATCCACTAGTTACACTCGAAAAAGTACATATGTAATACCAGTAAATATATGAGAAATATAAAACCTTTTAATATAATTTATTACACTTTTCATTATCTAGGGACAGCCAGATTTTTTTATAAAATGTATAACAATACACAGTGTGCCCGCTTAAGTTCTGTATATTTAGGAAACTTTTCTTGCTTAAGCTATCCAAACTTCATTTAGGAGTTATTCTCTGCATGGTTTCCCTAATTATTCTCTTCAAATGGTTAATATTTTAACCATTTGGAGAAACATTTTAAGATGGTTTTCTCTTTCAGACCCATTAAAAGTAATCAAGTGGATTAATGTCCGAAGACCTAGTGGGCCAAAAAATGTCAGAAAACTGATCAATTAATTTTCAATTGATAAGGATATTTAAGTACCGTCTAACATCCTTTGTACATACCATGGTGCAGCTGGTATAGTGCAGCATCCTGTTGATATCATATTTGTAGCCTCTTGTGTTAAATAGCTAAATTCAAGTCGTCGATCAGAATATCCTGGTTTTGAGACATATAACAGTTTTGGTTTATAATGTCGAAGTTTCCTTTCTTTCAAAATTTTTGACATTGTAATTTTATATACATAATTTGGCAATCTTGCAGATCTTTGGCGCAGTGATTTCTTTTTTTTATACCTGGAATATAAGATTGATATTTATCAAAAGAGTTACAAGGACGTTTATATTATTCAATTCATAAATTGTAATGCAGTATTTTAGAATTATTAATTATTGGAAAATTAATGTTATTGGCGTTCATTATCATAATTATTATTGTAGCCAGTTATTATTATGTTATTATGTATTATTTATGATCCGTGTACCATTTATTTAGGTATCTTCTTGTTGTTTTAATTTTCCTTTTGTAGAGCTTTACCTGTTGTAGATGAGAACCTCCTCCAAATAATCTAAACCCAAGTGGAATTGCATGTTACTGTAAGATATCTAAATAATCCCTTTTTCTTGAAATGCCATTAGTTTCTTAGAAGTTTCTTACTTCATCAAAAGAAAATTACGCCGAAAGAAGAATATAATCCCATACATGTTTAACTGTTGTCACAATATATTTCTTGTATCGTCCTTTCATCGTCCTTCCCTCCGAACAAAAGTATACCTGGTGCTGCCGAATATTTGACATTTCGATTCGTTTGACGATATTTTCGCGTTTCATCACAACTTTGACGGTCTTTAACTTATTTTTACGCTTTTGCCGCGTTAATAAAGGTTTTCGTATGAAAGTTCGTCCTGTTTAGCTCTAGTACGTGATACCGAAGTTTGACAGTTTTTATTGGAGTTTGTTCGAATTTGTGGAACTTGGAGACGTCGATTTCATTTGGCTTTTATTTATTATTTCTACTCTCATATTAAAATGATGTGTACTGGTTACTCTTGGCCGCCCCGATCGTTTCATTAGTTGATTATATTATAGATGGTATTTTATGCTATTAGATATAACAATTTCAGTTTTTCTGATTGCTCTTAGTAAAAACTTTTCTTTACGCAACGTTATATTATGAGTATTGCTCTTAATAATCCTCTTCGGTTTGGCATATTGTGATTCACGGTTTGCAGTTTTAATCCAAACCAATATTTCATTCACATAAAATTTGTCTCTAAGTTGTTATGTTAAATAAAATTAAAATGTTTAAATGTTTCCTAAAATAGTTTTGTGTAAAAAAACATTCTTAACAAGCAGAGATTATAAAACATCCCTTAAACTTGAAAGTAGATATTACTTTAATTGCAGCCAATGTTGCTAAGTTGCAGCCAAGTGTTGGAGTAAAAAGTGAAAGTTCAAATAGTCGAATACCACCAAAAAAGCCTGGTAGCTTCAATGTACCAAAGTAATTTGGTTGAAATCGCAATTTTGGTAATCGGGAACACGGCAGTCACGATTCTAGTTTTCAAATGACGTAGGAAGTTGATTTTTATTAATTAATTCAAACTTAAAGAATATTGTACGATAGTCTCTGAAGTCTATGGAACAATTATGTCTAAACAATTATAGCAGATGTTCAACGAATTAAAAGTTTTCGTAGGTCAAAATATTAGTAAAAGGTTTGTTGCAGTGCATTTACTAAGTAGCATGCATAAATACCAAGCATCTAATATTTGGAGATTCGACTTCTTGCTAAAGAATAATGCAGCGATGTTATGTTAAAGATTGGTTTCTGGGACGTGGCTTTCGGAGCAGCATATAAATACAGCAACTTAGAGAAAGCTGCAGACAATAGCGACTGAACATGGTACCGCACTGAAATTACAATACACTTCCGAACTAAAAGTAAATCTACAACTAAGTGTTAATGATTAGTAATATCTTTCAAACACTTTCCGGTAACGATTGCATATAGGAGCATTTTCTCAGAATGTTAGTTAAGCTAACTTCATCAAAGAATTACCTGTATACTATCTTGAAACATTTTTTTTACTCCCTGGCGCGGACACGACTAATCAGATTTGTCTAAAAATCCGTGAGTATTTCTTGGATTTGTACACTGTGTGTCAATATTTGAAGGGAGTGGTCGTTATTAAAGGCATTTGCAAAACCGTGCAAAACGACTTATTCGGCTTTTGCCAATATGATCGAGTCGTAAATTTGACCGCGACCCGCCCCTGATCTCTAATCGTTTCGATTGCGTATCTCATAAACTAACCAAGATAAGTATAGGGAATGTTAAAGAATTGATATGAATTGAGTTATTTTCCATCCACGCACTAAACGAACATGCTGTACACATATATACATGTGGTGGTATATTTCAACAGAATCATACTAAAAGCACAACGAAAATTGGCTGGGGTAGGTAAATAAATGTATTGAACACACAAGATGGAAGAGATACATACTGAATATTTAAGAAAAAACAAAGTTGGTATAGTTTTCTAATCTGTATAATTACAAAAAGTAAAACTTTTTAGATATAAAACAAAATTATTTAGATTCATTAAACGATTCTAAGTTCACACATGGGTTTATTTAAAAAAGACATCCCTTTTTTACTAACTAACTTAATTAAAACGTAATATTATACTACTTAAACGTACTTCTAATTTAGAAAGTAAGAACTGAGGGAGTTCGTGAAAATCATCAATACTAAAACAAATAGATGTACTGCAAACGCAGATGTGCTTGGATGTGAAGATATACGGTTTCCGACTTCATTACCAACAATTAAACCGAATCCACAATGAAACTAAACACATTTCTAGTTATGTATGTGGTGTACATACATTCATACAGTCCCTGCTAATGGAAGTAGCTTCATAATCTATTTATAAACCTTAGATTGAACGATTAAAGATCAAATATTCAAATATCGTTTGTTTGCGTTATAACTACAGTATGAACATTTAGAAGATGTTCCCTTTAATATTTGAATTTGGTGCTTTTGGGTGCTCTATTGGACTATTGTGATCTGTTTCATTGTGTCCATTATGTTTCTAGTCACATGTACAGCCAAGGAATTAGTTTCCGAACGAAATGAGGTGCGGCGTGCAAGAGGGTACCTATTCCCGCTACGTACCGAAATGTTCTCTCTTGTTCGCTTCACTTCGTCTCGTTCGGAAATTAAGTTTGCTGACCCTGTACGTTACCTTACTTGAAAAGGTTTCTAAGCACCCAGTGATAATTTGATGTAATATACATCCATATCTCCTGGAATTGTTGAACAAAAGGAGGGAACTAGCCTTTGCCATAACAATTTACATGTGAAAGTATTATTGCAATTTGAAAAATCTTTTGCAAAAATCAGGTATTTGAACTATATATATACAATATTTCACTTAGGGTCTGTGAGTGGTCGCAATATTCGCAGTTGTCATGACTAACAATAAACCTAAAATGAAGTAACTAAACATCGACTCATACTTGCTGTAGCTGCTCCGCCCTACCCATACGTTCTTCTTTGTATAGCGAAGTTCGGTTTGTGTCATCTGCCCTTTCTCTTGTATCCTAATAAACATTTTTCGATTGCTGTATACAATCGATTTCATGTTCTTGCTTTTTCAGATTAATTCTGTGTGTGTAGGAGTGTGTAGGAGGTGGTATTTAAAAGTTCTCGAAATGTAGCCATGACTAAAATTGAAGAATATGCACATTTCATTAATCTCCGTCACCTTCAAAGTAGTTCCCTTGGAAATGCAAACACCGATATGAACGTCTCCGTCACACAAGGAATGTTTCTAGAATCTTGTTTTATTAATGTGTTCAGCGATTCAAATTCAATCTCTTCTATCGTGTCAAATCTTAGGAAGAGGAAATAGTCTCAGCCAAGTTATGCAAGTACGTTGGACGAAAAAAAACGACCATGCTGTCTTTTGCCGAAACCTATTGTACAATGAAATAGGTGCGTTGCCTCGTGTTATCATAATCGAAAAGCCACTCGTTTCCGCGGCACTTTTCTGGACATCACCGTATAATCTGCATTAGTGCTCTGACCTGAAAGTATGAACTCTTTGTGGATGACCTCATCAACATCGAAAAAACCAATCAACAAGGACTTAATGTTTCTTTTAATTTAACGGGCTTTTTCTGGACAAGGTAAAAGATCATACCTATGAATTCAACTTTTGTCATCAGTGAAAACTTAAAATACTATTGAGTAGAATTTTTTTTTAAACGGAGTGTATAGGCTGCTGCCTATATCTAGGTATGCGACTTCATCATAGGCGGTAAAAGGAGATCTATTAGCACACATAGTTAAAGTGATTCAATTCAGTCATCTTCCAACTTCGTTGATGTGCGGTTCGATTTCAAGGAATTCTTAACTTAAGCAAACTTCTTGAAGAAATTATCATAATCGGCGCAACACAACGGAATTTTATTATCGACTAGAATACCGTCAACAACAAAAGAAATGGAAGAAGGTTTTTAGCGTTTGGGGTAATTTATTGATACATCATTCGTTAGAAATTCTAGTTTTGTGTATGAAGCAAATATTTACCATTGCTTGTAATAAACTGGATGCCTTCTTCCCTTCCTTCTGCATATTTTTGGCAAACATATTTTAAATCTGTCATTTTGAGTTAAAAGGTTTATTGGTTTTGTTTTTCTTCCACGGTTGAACCGATTTAAAACCGCTCCCACCAGTCGTTCTTGTAAGTAATGCAGATTTTAATATCATATTCAACTATCCCATGATCTGCATTGATGGATCATTTTAAATGATTCAGAATCGGTTGAAAGGTTGAAGAAAGTCAAAATATAATTCGACTAAACTATCTATCGACGGAAACACTGATAGTCTGCGGTGGCCATTATTGCTTTTATTTGGTGAACGATACAGTTTGACTTAAATCTTTTTTTTATTTTAGAATCTTGGTTTTATTTGAAATATGTAGTTTGCAATTTTAGATGGCAACACTATTTAAACAACATAATGCTAATACAGCCATGGCATTGATGAAATCACTCACGGCAAAAGTAATGTGAGAAAAGAAAGCACTAACCAACGGACATGTTTCTCCCTACCACATCGACCTCATCTACGTTGCTTCGAGTGTTTCTTTACCTCACACCGCTATTTGGATGTCACATTACATCACTAATTTCTAAAAAAAGGCGATGGAATATTTCCTGGCTTTACCTAGTGTCAAGAGATAAGTCATGCCATTTAAAAAATACCGATAGTAATTGTTACAGACACTAAACCACCTCTCGAGTAGTTCTTGGATTGCTGAACACAGGATGGCGTGCGCCTGAGCGCTCTGATACCTGTACATGTAAATAATTCCTAAAGGCTTACTGCGATGTATTACATACATATCAAAAAAGCGCCTAGAAACAATTACCGAAATAAAGCTCATGGTACTGATGGAATCACTCACGATAAAAGCAATGTGAGGAGAAAACGCATGAGCTATATTAGCATTGTTTTGCTATTCTTTCTAAGTATTTTTAATTAAATTTTCGCTATGTGAATTATAAGAATAAATATTTTCCGGTATCACTAACTAATTGTAGTGCCGATCGCGGTAAAACTAACGAACTTCTTCTTTGATAATGGTCACTTAGACCTGAAAATTTATAAATGTTTAGTATTTAGTACGATATAACTCTTAATTCACAAAGCTGACGTCCCACTGAGATCTATAGTTTCCAGTAATAACTTTCCTACCTACAACTACATTCTACATATACTGCCAACATACTAACAATGTTACTCAAAGATTTTAATAATTGTAACATTAGAAATTCCTCTTAATTTAAATTTAATTTTACAAATTACTGATGAAAATTGTTCCATAATAACCGAGCACTGTGATCTCACCAAAGACAAAATCATCAAATCCTTTGGGTTCATTTCGGATAATAATTACTTATCATTTGACAATAAATATTATGCTGAAGATTTTGGTACATCTAATGGGATCATCTCTAAGCTTAGTCAGACCAATTTTGCTATTCCACCTGGGTTTTATTATGAAATTTGTTGACGATCTTTTGTACTCGATTTCAGAACATGAATGTGAAACTGTTAAATAAATTCAACCCAATTAATTCTCCCTAAGGAAAAAGAAGTAAAGAAATTATAAGAACAGAGTCTAGTATTATCATGTTAGCTTGGTATCAAGAAACTACATATTCAGTAAGATATATAAATGATCACTCAGTACACATCCTTTAAACCAATAGATTAACTCAATTAAAGTTATAAGAAATAGAGTAACTAAATTATCCTAAGCATCTTTTCATAAACAAAACATGAGTAAACTAAAAAAGTAATGCTAAGGTAGCTTCCTCGTGTTTTGATGGAATTATTTACGGCAAACGCAATGTAAGGAGAGAAAAAATACACTACCGACAGATGGAAGTTTCTGCCTACTCGGCATCATCAGCATAGTTTCGAGAATATTTTAACTCTACCTCGTGTCGCTGTTGCCTTACAGTTAATTCGAGACAATAAGCCAGATATTTCTTGGCGCCCTCTCGTGCCAAAAAATACATGCTTCAAAGCGATATAAGGTAAAACAATCTCGGAACCACGCTGATGGCGCCGGGTAGACAGAAACTCGTCCCTGAATAGTGTATTTTTTTCTTCTTACATTACGTTTGGCGTAAATGATGCCATCAATACCCTAAGGAACCTATTTTAGCATTATTGTTTTGGGTATTGTTTCTAGGCATTTTCTGATGTGTTCCCATAAGCAAACTTTTTCATATTTTCCTCCACAATGGCTATCCTTCTCATCTTTTGAGTATGGTGATCTACCTTTACCGCCACATAATCGAATCCAAACAAATGAAACAGAGCCTATTGTTGTACCGTTAGATATTTCATATTTTAATACCGAATATACCGACACTTACAGGTTCAATTATTGACTGTCTAAGAAGAAATAAGGTAAAGTTTGCCAAATATAATGTAGACTCATAAAACAATTTATTTACTAAATTAAAAGATCTCATTTCACTTGATTTTAAATCAAACGTCATTTATCAAATTCTTTGCAGGATGCGTCATTTTGATGATTTTTGATGCTGATCCTACAAATAGATTGGCAACTGTGAGTTATTTCCAGTTATACCGGAAATAAATGTTTTTGAATGAATGAAAAAAATGAATGAAAATGAAATTTTGCTTATTTTAAATAGAACACCCAATATATTCTTCCTATTTTCTGATAGCACATGTTATTGTACATAAGTTTCGTTAAGATTTACCGATACCTATCTTTGACCGTTTTTGAGAAAAGAGGATTTGAATGAATTTTTACGTTTTGTTGACAGCGAAATGGAAAGTCAATAGCTGAGAAAGTCTTTAGGTTACGAGGTTGAAATTTTCTGGTTTTGTAGTCAGTACGTTGCACTACTGTACAGACTTATATTAGCCAATAAGACATAATAACTCACTTATTTTAAATCCAACCTCATATATATTATTGCCGGATATGATTTGCCTCACTGTCCTCCAAGAGTTAATTAACACTCCGTATATTTCTCTCTACTAGTTTATTAGTTGAATTTTACGTGTTAAGCATAAACTCTAATAATTTTAGATATAGTGATTAAGCAATTAAATAAGTTAGAAAACTAAAGCTATTTAAAATAATAAACACAACGAGTAAACAAATGAAATTAAACAATAACATCTAATAAAAGGTTATATTTCCACCGGTAGTTTTAAACATTCGTAGATTCTTTTTACACTGCATTAAATATTTATCTAATTCACAAAATATAATTCTTCGTTAGGATTTATTTTTGTCTTTTTGATTTTTTTAAAAAGCCTGTGGAACGATTGTTCATTTCTCGATAGAAGCGTTAAATCTTCTGTTGTCAAACTGAAGAACGTTATAATGAGTAATTTTGGTATTTTAAAAAGAATTTATAAATTATAAGTGGGTGGTGAAAATTTTATACATTTGACAACATTTTGTTTATTTTCCTAACACGAAAAAATTTAGATAATCCATAAACTAGTAGAGATAATTAATTAACTCTTTGAGAGAATAATCAGGCAGATCAGATGCACTGATAATGTATGGTGCTCCATTTGCAATAAGTGGGTTATTGTTAATATAAGTCAATAATCTAAAATCTCAAAAACTGTTAGAGCTAGATATAGGGAAATCTTAACGCATGTAAAACAATGTGTGCTATCGGAAAATGAAAAAAATATACAGGATGTTATCTTTAAAATAAAGGTGGCATGTTTCCCGTGTAGCCGGAAATTTAATTTTTTTTTTTTCGAAAGATCAGTATCAAAAATCCTTAAAGATAAAGTTTGAGCGTTCGGCTAATAATAATTCCCAGCATTCGGCTAACCGACGGTTTAAATGCCACACCCTGTATATTGACTAAACATCGACTTAATTAAAATCTGGAATTGTCAAATATCGTAGTGATAGCAATATAAACAATCAAATTAGTGCGTTAGCTAGAAATGGATTTCGGTAGTATAAAACATTTGCTCATATTTATTTCTTTTAGATAGAATTAAAAATTTAAACAATAAGTAAAGATTCGGGGTTAATTTTTTTATGTAAAAATAAAAATTATAAAGATTGTCCAATAATATTCATTGCTAATTCCTGCTTAATAATATAATCACATCTAATTGTTGTTTTACCTATTACAATTTATGATACTTGCAACAACTTAAATTGAATCATTTCAAATCATTACGTTCAACGCGTGCACCTCATTTCAAATTTCGCGAGCATGTATCTTCAACAAGTGTCATCGTTTTGTGCTTTTTATATTGATACATGTGTATCGATTTCCTCGTTCATCAGTCAGAGTTCCTAACATGCACATCGTCGAATTTTGAAGTTAATTCATTGTAAGTTATAATTTAATGGTTACTATATCTTTAATGTAATATCTGTAAATTTGAGCTTGTAGTTTTGAAAATAAAAGCGAAATAATGGTGAAATTTAAGAGTTATATTCACTCCTAAAGCCCCGGTCGTTAGCTCCAGTTTTAACAACGTGTTAGTTTCTACCCCCATACTCCTTGATGATTTAACACGAAAGGGGCGCAGTATCGCAGTGACAATCCGACAACTGTGTCCACTTAATACACTGCGTTAGGATCCGAATCATCAAATCTTCTATTGCCTTAAGCAAATGTAGAAAGTTGTGTGGAAAGACGTGGGGATTAAGCCAAAAAATGATGCTATGGTTATACATGAGGGTAATTAGACCAATAATAATATATGGATCGGTGGTATAGTGGACGACAACATTGCAGGTAGAGGCAGCAAGGCAGTTAAGTAGCATACAAAGACTAGCATGTCTGTACGCTACTGAGGCCATAAAAGCCACACCAACAGCTGCGTTGCAAGTGAAGAGGACTGTTAAATGAACTCAAGGCGGGGCCGATAACTAGCAGGCCCAGTGACGCTTTCCAAATACAGCTTCGGCAAGTATTATAAAACAGTAGTACTAGATAAAGAAGACTGGAAGAGAGCCTATAAAGGCCGAATCGATCTGGTACACAGATGGCTCAAGAGAATGTCGGAGACGGGATTTGTGGAAGTAAATGAAAAATACCTAACTCATTAAGCGCCACAGTATTTCAAACCGAAGGAGTGGCAGTGCTGGAGTGTATTGAAGAAGTAGACCGTCAAGTAGATAACTATCGATCTATTGCTATCTATTCAGGCAGTCACCTAGTAATAAAAGCCCTGGACTTCATACAGGCGAAGTCGAAACTGCTGTAGGATTGCATGAATGCCCTCAATAGTCTGGAAAGCCGAACTAAGGTGATCCTGGCTTGTGTATCAGGACACGTAGACCATCGAGGGAATGTAAAGGCAGATGAATTACCTCAAGCAGGCTCGTTAACTGCCGAAAATTGCTTAAGGCACTCTATGAGAATGGCATATATGGTAGTTAAAGCAACTACTAAACAATGGAAAGACTGGTGGAAGAGTATTTCAGGTCAGAGGCAGGCTAAGCAATTTTTGATTGGACACAGGCCTACATTTACAGCGGACCTACCAAACAGAGACAGGAAGTCTGAACAATAGTGGGCTTGCTAACAGGACACTACACTTAAAAAATACGTGAGCAATCTGGGCCTGAGAGTAAGTAGATTCTGCCAAGCGGAAGAAGAGACTACCGTCCATGTGCTGTGCGATTGTACAGCACTGACAGGAGTACGGCTCCTAGAAATGGGTTCGAAACACCCAAAATTCAAAACCTACGTAGAGGGATCACTCACAAGGCTGCTAGATTTAGTGAAGAAAGTTAACGTAGTTGATCTAATGAGAAAGGAACCACAGTAGATGTAAAAAGGTCGGTGTGGGACAGGTCAAGAAACACTTCGGGATCTAATCTAATCTAGGTTCCGCAAATAATTGGTTTCTATTCGTGTATATTCTATGATTTGCTTCCTACTTTCATTTGAAGTGTTTGACACAATGATTATGCAAAGGGAAGACATGAAATGTCAAATGTCAGAGTCAAAGGCGTTCACTTCAAAACAAAAAAGTTATCTCAGATGAAATTACTATTCAAAAGCTCTTCTAAAAGCTTTTAATTTCTGGGTGTAGGCAGCCATTTTGCTCTAACTTAAACATCTCTTTCATTATGATAGTAATTACAGTTTTATAATTCTACAAAATATATTTGATTGTAGAGAATGTACAACACCTGCAAGTATAAAAAGGAAACTTTTCGAGCGTTGTATAAACAACAACTCCCGACTACACAAAATAATTGCTTAGCTGTATGTTACGATTAATTTTGTTAATCTTATACGAGAATCTAATGAATTAAGTATCCATGTTAGGTTTTGTAATTAACGTAGGTGCTCTGCTTAAAGTGGGAGCAGAGAAATCTTTTATTCCTTGACTTTAGACAAGTTTTTCTTTTTCTTCTGTTGCGGTGATTTTTATAGTTTTATTACAAAAGAACGACTCGATATCTTTTTTGCGAATAGTCTCAACGGTTTGTAATAAAATTCAAACAATAGATACTACTAGAGGTACTCGAGTGTAAGCAAATGCATATTAAATGCCTGATCCAATTACCAGGCTCTGTACATATGGTGCACGACGCCTACGCTTATTATTATTAACATTTCTTAGAAGCCGGAATGTGTATATGTGGTAACTACACCGGAGAATTGGTGTACGTTTGCAGCATACATACGTGATGTTTGAAAAGATCTGAATTAAGATATGCTTTGTCCAATATACAAATTCATCTGCTTGGTAAGATGCATGACGAATGCATTCTCTGCTACCTACTGCATATGTGAATGTATTTATATTTCGTATACAAAGAACTTGCGGTAAGTTCTTCAGTTGGTGTAAGATTTTATTGCAATGCTTTTCAACGTTAATGTAAAGGAAAGAGTATTCTTTTGTATACCTGTCGCGATTCTATTCTTTACCATTTATTCCTTAGCTAAATAGTTAAGTGGTATTTTCTATTTAAGTAAGCATAACACATAAACTCGTGTATTTATATAGAATGAGTCAATATTGTAGCAATGTGTATTCTTTTAGTTCTCCACATGTTAAATACACCTTTCTATTACTGGATCATCTATCATCTACAGAATAACGATGCAAATTCACAAAATATTGCATTTATATAGTATTTCTGGAGTCTTATTTTCCATTTGTTTTAGATAAGCTTTGAATTCTGTTGGATATAAAAATATTATTATACTAATTTCGTTTATTTTAAATTACATTTATTGATACAAAGTTTGTTTATCGAAAAATCATAAACCAAATGTAATTGTAAGATTGATCAAACAATCTCATGACATCCAACTGGCTCTGGCTGATTTGAGATTTTTCTACGAACAAGGTTATAATTGGATAGAGTTATTGGGGTCGCTTGTTTTAGTCATAATTTCGAGTAAATAAGTTAAACTTGATTCGATGTAAGATGGATACTTCCTAAATCTTTACAAAAACTATTAAAGAACTAAAATTTTGAAACATTGTTTTTATCGGTTCATCTGTGATCGCCCAAACTGTTGATTGTTGCTTAGTTTCTGGCTCGTACGAATATATTCAAATTTTGTTACCTATCGTGATGTTGAACATGAATTTTGGAGTTCCTCGCTCAAATTTCCTGAGTATCTTCTTACACCAATTATCACGAGCTTTTTTTTGTACTTAGGTCATATTACGCAGATCCAGATCTTTTTCACACCGTTCCTGCAAAATTCAATACACCGCAGTCTTCGATATGCTTAAGGATGCCTCTCACATATTGATTTTTTTTGGAGCAACAACCGATTTTGGTTGATCTTCATGAAATTCATCACAGAGGGAAGCACGACCACGACGAACTTTTTTGACGGTACCTCGATATCAAAAGCTGGACGAAACGATTCGAAGCGTTGTTGTTGTGTTAGATCTTTGTAAAAAATTATCCGACGAAAGCCTTTGCGTGAAATCTTAATTTTTTCATAAAATTACTTTTTTAAATGCTCACTGAAAATAAACTACTCGACCTCTTTCTGCGCTATCATTGTTTCAACAATAACAAGTTTAAAATTTGACGAAAATGGTAATATCAAATCTCAATAGCACAATCTAATGGTCGCTTATAAAAACTTAAGATGCTACCCTCGTGTCATTTTTGTCGGACACCGGTGCCATTTCTCAAGGGAGGCTCTTAAGTACCACTAATATTTAGAATAGGCATATTGTTGCTTATATGGAGTACAGTTCTTCTTTTGCGTAGAATCAGAAATTTTATCTAAATAATTTTTAGTTGAAACATTAAAAAAAGATAAAGATAAAGCGATAATCGCCACTTCCTTATGGTATCCGGTATGTAGTTGGTATCTTAAAAAATTTGGAACTTGGTTTTCTGTTGAGTAACGCTATTTATTTTATGTAGATGTAGATATAAATAAATATATGTAGATATAAATCTATACAAATTTTAATGCAATTTTTCAAATTTAAGGAATCAATTTTTATTATAACATTTAATCAAACCAACCAAAAAGCCTTGCCGTTATGGTATGACTAGTTTCGTTATTATATTTTTAAAGAGGGTTATTACAACATGACTATATTTATGATTCTTGTACTAGAACAGGAAGAATGACGACATAAGTAATAAAAACATATGCGCATATAAGTTTAGCGAAAATCTACTGTTCTAAATTTGTTCATGTTTATAACAGCATTTGGACGTCAGGTGTTTGTCATCTTGTCCTAAACATTTGCTTTCTGACTACATCATTCGAACAAATTCTTAATATACACTAAGTACTTAACGGTATTTTTAATTGTAGTGAGTTTATAAATATATATGCATACGTTCACATACTTTTGCTTCTAGGCTCAAGACTACTTGCAAAAACTAAAGAAAGAAAACCTTTTACACTTAACAGTAATTTCTATCGCACAAATTGAATAGAAATTATAATACCAGAGTAAGTTTTTTATGAGGAAATCTAAGTATTTGCTTCAGTAGGATTAAGATATTATAGTTTCTCATTAGTTCGCTACGGTAATTAGATATTTTTCCAGTACTTTATGTTTATTCTTTCTTACCATTCTTTTGATTCCCAAGATATGAACCTGATATACGCTCAATGGCTGTATATTTAATTGTAATATATATTAAAATAATCGAGGACGCATGTTAGACGCTGTGCGTTTTAGTCCCACTACCATAAAATTTTCTTGACCCTTAACTGAGCTTTACGGTGAGGGGATAATAGTAAAAGAGCCTTCTATCTGTCAGATGAAACACAAGTTACCGAATGGCGCAACTCTACTTGTACACCTTCCGAGATAGAGCTTTATTCTTGATCTATTTCTGTTCACCATCTATATTAATGACTAGAGATGACCATGGCAGGTGAAATTATTACTTTTTTGTAGCGACTAGACAGACTCGAGAGTGTTTCTGTGAAAATCGAAAAAAATTGAAAATCGAGCCGTTATTTAACTCTTGCATTTGAAAGGCAATAGGCCTACGCACATTAGCTAAATTTGTGAAACGTGATCGTACCAGCTTGATTAATGACGAGTGTTTGGATCGGCCAAAAAATATAACCATTATCGATAACATAAGAGAAATAATAAAGTCTATGAGCATCTCGAAAGAACGTATTGACTCAATAAGAAAGCTAACCGCTTGTTGGGCGTCGTGCTTGCTCGCTCAGGACCAAAAACGCATTCAAATGGACATTTTCAGTCTTGTTGACGTAGTTTAACCGAAATAAATCGGAGTTTTAGTGTGGATTAATAACTGTAGATGAAACTTGGATGCATTAGTACACTTCTAGAATCAAGGTATAATCAAAACCGTGGACTGTGAAGGCTAAATCAGGCTCCCCGGTGACTTTTTTTCCTAGGTTCAAAGTTTTGGCCGGAGGACAAAGATTTCCATCGAATAAGGAGGCCATCATATATGTACATACACGTACTTTGCAGACGAAGATGACAATTACTATTTGGACGGATTAGAAAGATGTTGAGAAATAAAACTGAATTTGACAAGAATATACTTATTTCTGTGTTAGGCTGGAAACTTTTCAGATTACTCTCGTAGTCCTTAATGTTATTTTTTTTCCAGGTTAGAGACATGGGTCTGTAACATCCCGAATCGGGCATGCTAGAACATGTCAAGTTTTGATTTTTAATGTGTAAATTTTGTAGGAAAGTTTGTATATACTGCAATGTTACAACTTTCGTCTCAGAGGTTCTTTCTTTTCTTTCATCAGCGTCACACACACACCTCGTGTAGTAACTTAGTTTATCCATCTATCCGAAGTAAATGTCCCTCTGATAGTTGAGAGCTCCATTTCTAGAATAAAATTCTTCTTCTGGACAATTATCTTTGGAGCGTGGGTGGTAGAAGGTCCAGCCAACGACGGTGGTGGTGAAAACAGACAAAAACTTGTTCTGTATTTTATTTACACATTTTTCAAAACGTTAAAATCAAAGTAATATATTTCTACAACAAGACGTAAGCATATCAAAGTGAAATTTTATCAATTAATAATCGTTCATTTGGTCTTCGTCAAATTTTAAAATTGAGTCTGTCATTCAGATAACTTGTATCTGAGTAATCTCTAGTTGAATGAATTCAAGAAGAAGTAGTCGATTTTCAAAAAGAAACATATAAACATAGCGCTTATGCGCTGGAATTTCGCTATGTAAGAAAGAACACTCCCAAATTTCACGATCCTAAATTTCATCTAAATAATTTCCGAAAATTATAAATTTGCCCCACGTTAAAACATTACAATACATACATATGCACAGGTTGACCTCTAAAGGAGGTATGACGCTTCGTAATATTTTAAAATGGAAACGCAAATTTTTTTATTATACTAAGTACATAAACATTTTATCCAGTTAATACAAATTCTAAGAATATTCAAAACTGGTCATACGAAAAATCGAACAACTAAGCGATTGTTTTAAACTTTCGCGGTTTCAGCCCGGAAACCCAAATTCTTTAAAAGAAAACAACAACCGCGGAAGTCTACAACAACATAAACTAAGCTATTATATGTTCGAATTGCCGTCCATTTACTTCCTGACGGTAGCGTAATCTATTTATGAAATAGTCAAAAACATAAGCAATGGTTTCTTTGGTGATCAACTAAGTATCTAAGGCAAAGCGCGCATGAACGACTTTACTAGGCCTATCGGAATCGGATCGGAAATCCGTGCACTGATGCATTAATTAAAGTGGACTACTACTGCTCGATTAATGGATCGGCCGATTGAATAATCGTTCATGCGCTCTTAGCTTAATTTTGTTTTTTAGGTCGCTTAATTCGGGGCTATTGATAATCCACCGTCCAGGAAACATTTGATTAATACATAAATGCGAACTTCATGCGCAAAGGACGGCGGTGTACCCCTCTTATTGAATTTAGATAGAAGTGTCTGTCATTTTCACTGGGAGATGTTAAGAATTAAATCTTGCTGAAGAATGTCTGCTTATTCTCAGTAGGGTCTGCTTAAAGAAATAAGGCGTTAATATTTTGTTATTGATAATTCTTGTCTAAATATTGATTTTCTCTCGACGGAATTACTTGTACTCTAATATCTACTATTTTGGGCGGTCAACTTGCCATTCAAAACGGCGTTGCTTCATCTGTAAATATTATACTGTTACTGTCATGGATTTATAATGCTACAAAACTGTGAATATGTGGTCTGAACTGCTTGGCTAATACGTTTTTCGTTGTGCGGCGTAACATTAAACCTTCGCTCCTTATTTTACATCAACCAATGATCTCGTAGTAACATTGGGGTCCAGTTTTATCTAACACTATCAAATCCAATGTGTCCTCTTATTTCGTTAGCACGCTCCAGATACATTTCGACAGTACTGTAACTAAGTGTATTACTAAACTCATACTGCACAATGTAACGAAAGAAATGCAAACAGCTAATATATAACGAAAATTCCATTTGTTTTACATAAATGTACGAGGATGGTATGAGAGTACCCAGGTGCGGGGACGGGGGGCGCTTTGCGTCAAAATCTGCATTATCGACTGTGAGTACTATCCTTTAGTCGGCGTCTGTCAAAATTGCCGAAAAATTCATCGAGTAGTGTTGTTTTGAGAGCTGTTTGGTAATGAGCAAGTTTATGTATTTGTCGAATCACGGAAAAAAAATAATATCGGTTAGCGATTCGATTTCTTTCTTTGGATAGGAAAACGTACGCAGAAATCAAAGAGACGTTGGATATAATTTATAACCACTATTCACCTTTGATGATTAGCATCAGATACTGATTTAATGAATTTAAGCATGCTTGAACATCCGTCTTCGATGATGAGCAACCAGGTCGTGCCACCGAGGTGACGATATGATGTGATATCGTATTAGACCGCCGAGTGAAGATTAGTGGGATTACTAATACGGTAAACATCTCAATAGAACGTGTACAAATCATTTTTTACGATTCTTGCCTTTCAGACGAATATGGAAAGCTATCGGCGAGATTGGTGCCGCGTCTGCCGACGATTGATCGCGTGATAACATTAATGCAATGTTTAGAAATATTATTATTAAGCGCAATGCAAGTAGTTTTTGCGGCGTTATGTGACTGTAGATGAAACTTGCATATATCACTACATGCCAGAAACCAAAGGTCAATGGCCAAAATGTTTGTTTCTGATTGCATCAGCCGGAAAAGTTGACAAGGAATTTTTGGGATTCGTAAATTATTAATATATAAGTAATTATTTGAAATAGAGAAGGACAACCATGAGACACTACATTGCTAATTTATGGGACCAGTTCGACGCTAAACTAAAAAGAAAAAGCCCGCATCTAGCGAAGAAAAAGACTCTCTTCCGGTCCACTCGCCGGCTATTATCCACCATATTCGCCAGACTTGGTCACCTATGACTTCTTTCTTTTTCTAAACTTAAAAAAGTGGTTTTGCGGAAACTGTTTCAAATGAAGATGTCACTGGCGAAACAGAGGCCTTTCGACAAATCCTATTATTTCAATGGCTTAAAATATTTGGAATATTATAAAGCTACAAGGAGATTATGCCGAGAAATAAATTTAGTAAATACAAAACAATTGCATTGTCTTCCTTAACACATGTATTTATTATACCATCCTCGTATGTAGAATGAACTAATTAACCTTAACAGCCTCACTATTAGCACAGTTACTACATGAATGTTCGAGTTTTAGGCAGAGAAATTTTATATATTTCCTAGTAATATTTAGTTTTGCTATTTTCCTAGCAAAAATAGTACCTCTTTCTTGTTTCCTTTGCAATTGCTAATTTTAAACTAATATCCGTGGAAATGTTGCTCATTACGCCTTTATTGTCATATTTTCATATGCTCCAGCGATCTTCCTTCTGGGCGTGCGTCTGTTAGTTCCAAAGCAAAGATTTTGAAGTATTTTTGTCAAACATATTGTATTTCCTGTTTTTCCAAGATTATTGGTGGCGTTATTGCGAGAGTCTGTAGCTGTTATGACCATTTTAGCATAAAAAAATAACTATTTACCATCGACGAGGGCATACCACATTGTATATTGCTCAAAGTTTCTCAATATTACCTACTTCATATTTCGTGGTGCTAACAAATTCTGGCGGAAGTAACCTTCTGTTTACATACATACATTCAAAATAGAATACTGTATATGAAAAACCTATCGACACCAACGATTGCTTCGAGCTATACACGAACGGTTCTCGTTCTACATAATTATCGTTCACGTGCAGCTAAGTAATTATATTAGAGCATAAACTCCAAATCTAGAATACGAATACCGGGAAACGAATAGAGGAAGGTCGTGGGAATATAATTGAACGAGATTAACGTACATAAAGTGAGCGTTCGTTTCTCGCTTGTTTATTCCGGGTCCACTATGTAGAAACAAAAGAATCGCGTCGGATGTCCGTGACTACGGCATTTTTAGCCGGAGTCCGCGTTGAACGAGTAAATCCGCACGCTCGTATTCAAACCGAGGTTGGCGCTAGGATACATGCAAGTATTTAGGTCTTCTAATATGTACAGTTAATACCGTAACTAGTCAAGCCGATATCAACAACGAATATCTTTGTTTGGTGAATTATATCGGGATTAGAATGGAATTTTTTATATTATTAAACGAGCGATCAGCTTGTGATATCACAATGTGACGATTAGAAAACCTCAGTGACAGCTAGTGAATGTTTTCGTTGTATGGCAGAAAATTATTTATTAATAATGAATTGGGAACTGAGCCCACTTCTAGTGATTTTTTTTATCATAAATTAGCAAAGTCATTATTCTTATTATAACAAGAATGGAACGAGAGGTACTTTCAAATCCACACACAAGCCTAGTTTTATGTCAATGAAATTACCCATGTACGAGGGTGGTCTTTTTATATTGAGGAACAATAGTCCGAGGGAACCAGATGTAATAATTTCTCGATCACAACTCTAGAGGAATGACCTGGTGCGTTGGCGTTATGGAATAGGAAATTTCAGTAGTCCAATCGTGGACGCTTTTCTTACAAGTCGGTCCAATAACGATTTATAATATGCACCTGTAATGGTTTTATCCTTCTTCAAATAGTCGACAAAAATTATATCTTGACAATCCCCAAAAACAGTCCCCATAACCTTACTAGCTGAATGAACGGTCTTTACTTTTTTCGGTACAGATTTTCCGCTGGCAACCCATTGTGTGGACTGTTCTTTTGCCTCAGACGTGTAGTGATGTATCTATGTTTCGTCAGCAGTGGCGAAGCGACGCCTGAAGTCCTGTGGATTCTTTTGAATCAGTTGCAAACTATCCTTGAAACACAAAATATTCGTGTAAATTATTATGTAGCCGTTCAGTCAAGATGTCCACAGTTCTAACAATTGCACACACCTTCACTCTCCTGTCGCCATTACCAGATCATGAACTTTCTCTCTCTGAAAATGTTGAAGCCACTTATATACCGTTCTAATCAAAGTTATAACCACCATAATACCACACCATATCACTATAATATTGATCAAGCTTCTCTTTAGTTTCCCGAGGGGAGTTGCCTTTCATGGAAATGTTTTATTAACGCACGAAATCCTCTTTCATCATTTTTTTGGAAATCACTCCACTTACACGATTCAAACGAGCTCTAAGTGCAGGGATTAATAAGCAAATATGGTTGAAATTTGGTGTGAGTTTCCCCAAGAAATACTACTAACTCACAGTACCCTCAATACGCACCAGTATTTTTTCTGATCGTGCACGCACTTTTGAAACCATCTTTGTAACTTAACTACAACCATGCTAAAGAATCGAAGCGATTGACCCCGCACGACTCCGGAAGCAGCAGTATTCAAGATTGCGTATTACATAACTTCAATGAAAATTAAGAATGTAATCGTTCCAATAAATATGTTTAATTTTACAATATTCCATATGCCACTGCTCGAGAATATATTTAATTATAAGCTATATTCAGTAATAATTAAGGCTGCAGGAACAAGTACAAATTACAACTGATTTCTGCAACAAGTATATGAACCAGGAAGTTGTGGCAAATCAAGTTGAGACATAAATAATTACTAAAAATGAAATCCTGTTTTCTATTTATTTTAAATAATAACTTTAAGAAAATATAATATAACAAGCATGAAACTTTTTGAATCAATTAAATCTCGATAAGTTAGGAAATTTGGCATTTTTCGCAACAAATTTATGAAGTGTCTAATTTGCAGCACTATTTATAACCATTTGTATGGATAGGCCAGTGAACAAGGTTTTCAAACCTTAGCTCATTCGCAGGAGTTCGCTGTTTTCTAGCGTTCTATCCAAATCTGGGACTTGGTCAACCTCGTTTTCATATGCCAAATAGACAACTAGAAAATGGTAAACCTTCTGCTATTGATACAGTAAACCGCACTAAATCCATGCTAACATTTTTTACTACTCCATTATCAGATTTTCCTTCGTTGTCTTTCTGAATGTAAATATTTTATTTTCTGTTTCATCTTTTGCACCTAGATTTATAAATTAATAGAAATTATTTTAACAAATCATGTAATCATTGAAAATTATCCCCAAATATTCTACTTTTATAAATAGTATCAAGGTTGAATTTCTTATTATTTTATTCGTTGCTATAAATCAACTGAAAATATTTTTTAACTATCAAGAAATAGACGACAGATTATAAAACTATTGTGAAATGCATATAGTCATAACATTAATAATACATCATATAACATTGCAGTTTTTTCGGTGAAAGCACCTTGAATGTATTTAAAATGTGGTTTTTCCCATCCGACACGAAGAACATTTTATTGGCGGAAAAAGCGTCGAACTATAGGGACCTGGTTCTTTATTCATTATTCAACCACTTAGTTCCAAGGACTTGTTTTTTAACATACAACCTGCTGAATATCTAAGAAATTAATGTAGAAGATTTAATCGCTAATTACTTTTACCGGCACGTTGACAGATTACAGTAAACACTGGTCGACTTCTGGGTTTAATTTAAGTCAAAGCGGAGAGCTCACTTTTTGCGCGAAAAATTTAAATCACTCTTTCACAGTTATAGTTTTGTACAACATAACATAATAGCAATAATAAATTTAATATAGTTGGTTTGACCGGTCATTATAGAAAATTAAATGTACGACGGTGGTTCAAGAAGTCCTTGAAAAATTTAAGAGATGGCGTGCGTAGAATTGAAAATGGTTTGTTTCTAGCAAGGATCATTAATCACTAGTCGGCTGTCAATTATATCCATCACATGGCTTCATTTTTATTGTCTTTTTAAGCAAAGATTTTTTGTTGAAAAGTGAGTTTCGAGCGGTGATTGAAAAAAAGAGATCAAAGCTGAATTGGATGAAGTTCATGGCATGTCTGCCGCCGTATTAGCAACTGTTTATAATTGGGTAAATGAGTGTAAACGTGACCGTATATCCGCATAAAATGAACATACCGCAAGATACAGTGTCTTCAAATTTTGTACGAAAAATTAGATGTGAAAAAAATCTCGGCCTGGTGGGCGTCGCGTTTGCTCTCAGTGAAGAATAAACGCAATCGTGCGGTTGACTGTAAGGCTGTTTTGACGCAATCCTGACGAGTTTTTTCGCCGGCACATAACTATGGACGAAGCATGGATACACTACTACACGCGGAGACAAAGTAACAGTCAAAACAGTGGGCTTTTGTAGGTGAACGGGCTCCGAAGAAGGCGAAGACGGTGAAATTGGCTGGCTCGGTTTTTTGGGATACACGCGGAATCATCTACACCGATTAGTTGGAAAAAGAACAAACAATAACTGGAAAGTATCATGTGTCATTATTGGACCGGTTGAGCGAAGAAATCGAGAAGAAACGTCCTCATTTGGAAAAGAAAGGGATCCTCTTCCATCAAGATAATGCACCTTCGCAGTTTCGGTGGCTAAAATTATTGAATTAAAGTTCGAATTAGTACAATATTCTCCGTATTCATAGTGTTTGGGCCACAATGACTTCTTTTTATTTTCAAATTTCAAAAAGTGGCTCGGCGGACAACGGTTCACGTCGAACAAGGAGGTCACCCCCCAAATAGATGCCCTACTCTTTGGAGGGCTAAAAAAAAAACTGGAAAAACGTTTGAAAAAGTGCGCAGGGTTAGCTGGAGACTGATGTTGAAAAATAAATAACAATCTACAGAAAAAACTTTGATTGTCTATCTTTTTCTAAGGACTTATTGAGCGATCCTCATATTACTAATATCTGAGAATACTTTAATTAATATAACGATGTATTTGGACAAAATTTGTTACTGTTACTAACAATAACTTCATTATATTAAAAGAATCACGATCATTACCGATGCGATTAATGAGAATACTTCCATATAAAACTGCTGCCTCTTTCTTTTTAATTAATGCATGAGAACAGGATCACTCATTCAATGTCTGTTCGGCTTTGCTGAATCGATCGGGTCGATCATTTAAATCTGTTACTAGTTAAGATTCTCGATAAAGCAGACGATGGCAACGGCCAAATGCTTTCAAGCCCATAAACCTCCTTGCGAAACAGATTAAACTAGAAACCTTGGATTACCAGTACAAAAATAGATCGCTAGTAGAAATCTCAGTGTTGTTTCCATAGAAATAACAAAGACACATGTTAGAGAAAATGGTTTCTGAAAGTATGTTTCGTTATTGAGTTTATGTAAAATACAGAAAGCTAAACAAACGATAAGAACATAAATAAAATTAGTAAATGGCAGGAGATATAGAAGCAATAAACAGACACAATAAGTTTTGCTTTAAACTATAAAATTTCTTCTCAGTATTGGATTGGATGATTGTATTGCATCATGAAATCTAACGTACTAATATCGACCTCATATTGTATTAAATTTTATAACAACTCGTGTTAGTACTCAATAAAACAGCAGGAGGTACTTTCGCGAAAGATGAAACAGTTCGTAAATGTCCCTCCGAAACAAGAAACGTTACGTGAACAAAGTTCTCGCTAAAGTAAAGCAATTCCGTATAAAAGTTTGTAAAACAAACTGAAAACATATAACTCCAACAGCAAATTGCTCTTAGCGTAACGTTGTGCAACGTCTCGTTTCCATAAAGAATGTACGGGGAAACTTTCATATAGACCACCACCATCAAGGCATATTTGTTTTGGTTCATATTTTCCAACCGATAAAATCCAGGCAGACAACTTGATATTCTATAAACTTTGGTACTGCTATAATTCGTTTTTATTTAATTCTTTTGTGGAGTTTCAAATGCAATGTATACAATTTTAAGACGAAAGATGGAGTCATTATGCACCGAACAAATTTGCCCATATGCACAATTTTCGTGATATATAAAATTTTAAGTATGTAGTTACTTGAAGATAGAGGTGACATTATTTGGTGATAAAAGAAAAAACATACTCAGGCTTATTAATACACTGGCTGTAATTAAAAATATACCACCTAAATTGCATTGGTCTAGTTTAGGTTCTAGCATTTACAAATCAAATGTTCCGTAATATGTTTCTCCAGGAATACCTGTTACAATCCGATACTTGGAACCTAAATGTGTAGAGATTTGTAAAACGCGTGTAGTATCTTTCAAACAATTGTGAGTGCTGTCTAAGAATATTCTATCAGACGAAGAGCATGCCTTCATTGCCGAGTACGACTCTTTTCACTTTTATGTCTAAGATTAACGCGGGACTGGACAATCGACGTCCATCTATTGAGTCTGTTCGTCAACTTGCGGTGTTTAATTCCATGGATCAGGATTGTATGCCACATGAACTAATTATATTAAAATTTATGGGGTTACCCAACAATCCTTGAAATCGTATCTGACAAAAGATACTATAACATTCAGAGTCAACTGCGGTAGATACTGGTGTCCCTCAAGGATCTGCATTAAGTCCAACCCTGTTGATTGATGTTACTAATGTTAGAATAACCAGCTACAACAAATTGCAATTTGGATTGTTTGACAATAGATTCATCGTTAATTCGGAAAAATCGACTACGCGTTATTTCACACTAACAGATATTGACCACTTAGAATTAAAGAATTTAGAAATTAGGATCACTGAATATTCAATGGTTTTGGGTATCTAGGTAGATTGTAGTATTAGGCGGGATGCGCATGTTGACTTTTTATGTAAGAAGCTGACGGGTAAATTTTACGTGTACTTTAAGTGTACTCAGAACGGGGAATTCACTGGAACATGTCCTCGTTGGTTGTTGGAATGTTCATACTTCAACGACCAATACTAAAGTATCGGCACGCTCCGCACCACATACGTTTAGTTACTGGCCGGAACTGCTGTTTCGAGGATGCGTAGATCTCTGTTTTCAACCGTATGACCGAATAATGTGAGGAAACAAGTGGAATTGTAACATACCTGTTCTGTTTCTACTTCCGTGAAAAAATATTTATTTACAAGTACATACTTTTGCCGCCTATTTACCTTAAAGGTAAAACATGCGAAAAATACGGAAAAATAAACGTAAGAGTCTCTTGTCATGGTAGAATGACAATTATGAAACGTAAAACTTGTGCCTTACCCTATTAAATCAAACACCTCTTTTACAAGCGTCCAATACACGCAGGAAAGTTACGTTCTTAATCAATTTCAGGTTTTCTAATTTAATATTATGCCCGGTTTCGCGTTTGTGTTATGCTACATTTGACGATTCTAACCTACCGTATCTGTAGCACCTAATGTGCTCATTGATTCTGGTGCCTATTGATCTTTTCGTTTGGTCAATATAAGCTTTATTCCAGTAACTTCATGCAATTTTATAAATTCCCGACCTTTCCTTCATCTCATTTACCAATCTATTAGTGAAGAAACTAATCGCGGCCATTTTGTGTTATCCACAGTAGTTAGAATCGGTCATAATGTTATCTATCTCGAATTGCTCATAGTCCTTAGCATTTGCACTCTGCGATATATATGATGACCTTTTACAATAAATTGCCAATCAAGTAAGGTCAATTTGTCCAGAACTTTTAGTTTTAAGAAAAACGTTAAAGTGTGTCTCCTATGTATTAATTGTTATAGAATAGACGACTCATAGTAAAAATTAAATTTTTTAGTACGTATTATTTGCGCAACGGTTTCTTTTATTTTGACTTGTTTGGCTACATATACGATTATGTGTACAAACAAAAGCTATGTGTAATACTTTCAGAAATTAAAGAAATTATTATTATTATAAATGTGCCCATTGTGATTGGTGAATATATCACAACGTTACTGGACAGTGTGGTTGGACGAGGAGTCTTTTGTGGCTTATCTAAGAATGCACGTTTAGGTTAACTTAAAGAAAGAAATTATTTCTCGATAAACTGCTACATCAGTCGATCCAATTAATTTTTAATACGTTTGGTGAAGTAGCAAGTATTTAATATAATGAAAAATCTGTTCGCTCCAAACGATTTAACATCCATCAGGTAGTTCATTTAAGTCAGCCATTCCTCTCAGTATACACTAGAAAATTTTAAGGAAAAAAAGGACACCTGATATTTTTTAACAAATTTCCCCGCTGCTTTCTTCGTTATCCCATCCTCAATGTCCCGTTAATTAATCTTTTCGCATTAAATATCTAAATCCGCTCTCAATCTACAAAATAGGTAATGATTCTAATGTTGAAAATTCTTATGTGAGCGGAATTAATTCCGTTGATGAAGCGGGACATTAAATAATCGAAGCGACACACGTTGATGACCCTCGTAAGTCAGGTGTCGAGTTCACCTGTGGATTACAATGTTATCGTGCTTTCTCTGTCGCTTAAAAATTCCAAAGGCACTTAACTTTTTCGTGTTCTCTGCTAAAGGTTCGCCGGAGCGGTTGATTGAAATTCTTTCCGTAATTTATTTTGACGACCGACATCGTTATGTAAACGCGTCCACGCTAAGTAAATGCAAAAGGTGTTACAAGTGTAGCGCGAAGAATTGCCGTGAAAAATTACTCGGTTTATTGTTAAATTAGAAAGCATGAAGTATTTTTCCTCAACGGACCAAGACCGACGGACATCAGAAGTCATAAACGTTGACGAGAACGAGTTGTGCCTCTTGCATGTTTGTAACAAATGCTGTTCTCAGGAGATAAAGAGATATATGTATCTGTATACGTGTTGGATGCGCCTTTGTAAAGTTTACATGAAATGGCAAACATTTAGCAGATGTTCTATATTTTGGTTGAGTTGACTCTTGGGATCTGCCGACCGCGTCTGTTCAAGTTTCTGCTCCAGATACAAATTGCATTAATAATAAATACGTATGTACATACGTATACCTCCTTACGATGATATGTATGCTTTCGTGAACCCAAATGCGTTACATACATGATTTTATTTGTTGGTATTAAAACGTGTTCAATAACAATCCACTACGGGCAGACTTTCAATCACAATATTTACTTTCTCTTACAATGTTGATCTGAAGTTGTAGATATAATTAGATAACTTAGTATATACGGTTAAAACTATGGAGCTGTCTTATAACTAGAGGACTAGACAAAAAGACTTCCTGCAAAAGATATCCATAAGGCAATGTCTCCTGTTTACTGTGAAAAGTGTTTGTCGTGTAAAGCCATGTATAACTGGGTCGAGAAATTCTTTCAAGGGCGCTCAAAAGTTATCAGCGATCAGCTATCGGCGAAGTGAGCCCTCCATTCAGATTGCAACAGATGCAACACTTCGAGGGATGGAAGAGATGATTCGAACTGACAGGCGGGTAACAATGGACAGTATACCAACTGCAATATGGTGCTCTCATGGTTTAGCCTACGAACTGATCCGATCGTTTGAATATCCTAAAAGTTTGCTCACGGTGGGTACCTAGACAACTGTCCGAGGAACACAGAAGGATTCGAATGTGCTTGTCCTCGCAAGACCTCTCTCAGTACGCAGAGGATAACAGGATTGTTACTGGTGATGAGTCATGGGTGCACCACTACCAACCCAAAGCGTGCTTCAACACAATTGAAACATCCTTTTTCACAGTCAACAAAGAAAGTAAAGATTGTGCCCTCAGCTGGTAAGGTTATGCTTACCGTGTTCTGGGATTTTCAAGGAGTGCTCCTAGCCCACTTCCAGAATAGAAATGAAAACGTAACTGCTGAATCATACTGTAGAGTTTTGTTGTTGCTTCGAGATGCAATTCGACGAAAACGTCCAGGCCTACTGACGAGAGGAATATTTCTGCATCACAAGAATACTAGGCCGCATTTTGCCCACTTCACCCAGACGAGAATTAAAGAATTAGTATGGGAACTTCCTGAACATCCGACTTACAGTTCCGATCTAGCCCCAAGCGACTATCATCTGTTCTGGTCCACTCAAAAAGCATCTTGGCGGCAAACATTTCGAGGGTAATAACGATGTTTAACAAGAGGTACGCACGTGGTCCAGAAGGCTGCTCAAACACTTGGCATTGGGGCATTTGATAAAGCGATGGGATAAGTGTATTAATGTAGATGGAGACCTTGTTGAAAAACGAAACTTGTTTTTGGCTAACTGTTTCTTTAATTATTTTTGTAATAGCTTTTTGTGACCTACTTGCTGACTTTCCCTCGTATCTTGCTACGAAATTTTCGGGTTACGAAAGAAAATTCTGATGGATTTTTATTTCCAAAATCGAAAGGTGCTCCCGGATACGAAACTCGGGTTACAACTGTTACAGATTCGACAGAATTTTCGGGAAAGTCATGTTAGAAGGAGATAGGAATGTAGTCGTTTGTGTAGATAATTCCTATTCCACCGCTTCACATTTGTCTTGAATAAAGTTACTGTATGTATATTCGGGTTACGAAATGCTTTTTGCAACCAATTAATTCCGTAAATCGATGCACTACCTAGGTATGTAATAAAACAATCCGTGAAATCGATATTTCCCAATAAGACCTATTTTTAGCAGTTGAACGCCGGAAGAATTGTTTTCGATAAATTGAAAATCTTTAGAAATTTTACAAAAAGCGAATATGTTCCTTACGGTTTATTCAAGAATATCATGGCTTCTATTTGGGCAGGAACTTTCAAGTTAATTCCGCCAATACTTCAGCATATCTTTGACGATGTTGTTAGGCTATAGAATTGCCGAAAATATTCTTCACGAACCATCGGTTACTCAATATGTATACAATAACTGAATGTCCGGATGAATCTTCAACAATTCTAAGAGTATGAATGTTAAAGAAAAATATGTTCGAGATCTCATGACTATCATGACTATGTTAACCTTCCTAAAAAGAGCCCCGTTAATCACGAGAAACTTCAATAGGTTGATACTGGTGAGAAATTAAAGAATTCAGAACGCGTATTGCGATTATGAGCATCATATAACAATCTGTCTAACAAGCTTTAGGGGTAGACAGTACGGTAACTTCAAAGAAAGAATTGAGTGAATATGGATGTAGAAATATTCGACCTAGAAAATAAAGAGAATAGAAAAGAAATCCAAAAATTAAAAAGCAGGAAAGCACTAAATTGAAAGAGGAAACCCAAGCACTTAGAATACAAAGTCTATCGGAGGAATTATCGGTAGATTTGACAGAAACCTATTTAAAACATGAAAGGTTGGGTGATGAAGATAGCCTTAAAAGTACCAAAAGAGAAATCTCAGATGGAAATGATGTAGGTGAAACTGATGGTAGCCCAAAGAAGAAACGAAAGACCGTAAGTAAATTAAAAAAGAAGCAAATGAAGAAGAAGAAAAAATAAAATGGTATTTCGAATCAGATAAAGAACGAATAAAATTTATTTATAACATTTATTCGAAAATAAATACATAACCTACTAACAATAAGATTATTACATAACGCTGGCGTTTGTTAGGACTTGTGGCATGTGTGAAAATATATAGCATTTAATAAAAAATTCTTTTTGTATTGTAAAAAAAAATTAAATATTTCCACAATTTTTGTAGGAGCTTTTTAAAATTCAGGTGTTGAGTAACCGTTTTCTACCAGATTAATAGCAATTAAAAGCATCTACTTCCTCCAATTCTTCAATATTCCTACTAATAAAGTTACTCGAGAATTGTACATACATATATGATGTTTCTATTTTCCACTTCGATTACTACATCCAAGCACTTGTCATTCTTAAACAAACAAAATCTAGAGTTTACTACAAAGAAAGAACTGGTAACCAACTTAGCTCTTTCCACAATAATTCACCTCCGCTACGGTTAGACTCGGTAAAAATCTCTTACTTTGTATTCTTTACGGTATATACCTGCAAACAAATTACACCCCTCCTCGGCTTGCCGAGCAGAGATCTCTCATCTCCGGGCTTCATTACTGGGCGCGTCCTTTCCCGACTTATTTATTTACTTTATATACCTAAACTTTTCTCTGGGTTAGATGGAAGAAGTATTCTCCACCGACTGACTTCATATTTCAAACAGGTTCTCTTCGCTTCTGTGCGTCTAGATGCCCCTTTCTGACCTCTAGTTCGTGGAATACGCGAGCTGGAAAATCTGTGGAACGGATGATGCAGGTAATTTAATTTTAAAGTGACAAAGGAATAAAAAAGACAGTATAGGGAAGACGAGGAAAACCATTGCGGAACAGAATAGTGCAGTGATGTAGCGAAAACGTGACAGAATGTTCTTATGAATAATATAAATGAAAATTCCAAATTGTATTTATTTTAAAAATAGGGTTTACAAAATGAAGCGGAAACGATTTCGTTTGTTGCCATATCGATTCATTAAAAATTTCGCTAAACTCAATTGATTAGCGTAGATTAGTGTAGCAGCGGTTGTGAATGATGACGTAAAGGGGAGAGCGTGGACAGCGATTCAATTCGCTCTTGTATGTTGCTTGCACATTGTGTATACATTCTACTATGCAACGGAAGTACACGTGGAAGTTGAATCGTCGTGAGTGCTCTCTCATTTACGTCATCATCCACCGCCACTGGTGTGTACAGTGGCGTAGATAAAAAAATTGGGACCCCCGGCGAAACTTTTAGGGGCCCTTTTAAAATACGTAATACTTAGTGCCTATAGCAATTAGATGTTGTATTATTGTCCTGAGAGTCGATAACTCGATAAAATTCGACGATTTAAACAGAAGTATTTACATAAAAACTTTTTAGAAAGTCTATATTTTTCTAGTACAAAATTAAAATAATTATTTTTGCGGAGTTGGCGGCAAGTCACACAATATTCTATGCAACCTTGAAAAATATCAATCCGTTTGTTATGCATATTTTAATGATACAACAAAATACTGGGACTGTTAGTAGTGTCGGGGTGAACCCTGGGTTCGTTCCGTCATTCTCAAAGCAAGGTCCACAGGAAAGGTAATGGTTTAGGCAACCGCAAATAACACTAGACTCAATTTATTAGTTCTCAATTTTCGCAATACTTTATTGCTTTCTCGGAGAACAAACTGGAATAAATGTATAAGCAACTACAAGCAATACAAGACCAAATAACACTTACTGTGAGAGTAACATTTGCATAAATAACCAAAAGTCTCACCCATTACAAATGTAAAGAGTTAAAAATAATGATTTATAAAATTTCGTTAAAAGTTCTAAGAAGTTAAAATACGACTGCACTAGCGCATGGAGGGAACCTGACTAAGACAATGGCGAAAAGTGCGCGAATATAAAATCCAGAGGTTAAGTACATCCGTTGGCAACATCAAAAAGAATCAAGTGGTGTGAACCGATAAATATAGGTCCGTGCAAAACGACAAAACAACATATAACCTGAGTCTATAGCTTCAGCAGATGCTTATAACCTCTAATTTGTTGGAAAACTATATACGTAACGATCAAACCATAATTGTGGATCAGTGTGCTAAACCTATCATTTCCGGTTCTTATATCAACCTTTACTCTAACCATCCCACTGGACAAAAGCTAAATACAACTTGAGACACCCACACCGTAAATGATTGTATAAAGTATTGCGAAAGCTTAGAACTAGTAAATTGAGTCTAGTCCTATTTAAGACTACCTTCCCTGTAGACCTTGTGCACTTCTTTTCAATCACAGAATAAGGTTTTCCGCAGTTTTTTTTTGCTTCAAATTCGGCGAATGCCGAGTATAACCGTCTTAAGACGCTCTATGGGCACGGACGCAATAATAACTCATGGCCGACCGATGCTTAGTTGGCGAAAACTGTTGGGGGATGAGAAGACATGGATTATTATTATTATTAATTTTTGTTATTATTAGTGTGCTCCATTTACAAAAACATAACTTTGATATGTAACTTCATTTAATCATTGGAATTGGTTGAGAAACGTCAGAAATTTGAAGTCACACTAACAAAAAAAATACACGACGAATTAAAACGGTTTCTCAGCAGAAACATAAACCGGCATTTTGCATAGTTCTACAACGTCTACAAACCACTCAAATTTCTGAAAGTGCTGGTCGGGTACTTTTCCTTGTCAGGCTGTCGGCTTTTCGCCGAGTCGAAAGGAATTTACACGTATTAAAATAATTAACTTATGGAAGATACCAAATATTTTTTTTTTAATTTCTCTCCTTCATTTGTATGCGGATAAGATAAACGAAAATGCTTTTAAGTAATTGTACGCCCAATAGTAAGAGCGATAATGAAATGGCCAAAAACATGCATATACACTATCTTTACTGAGTTTATTAAACCGCTAGGCGGATCCTCAAAGCAGTTGTTTCGTAAGAGGCCACGATAACGCGCGACTACCAAATTAGTTGTAGGCGATAAAATCGCCGCTTTATCAATAGAGAACGTTTTAGGGATCCCCATATTCCCTGGCGGAAGTTAATTTCCCGTCTTCTCCAGCATTCGCCGTTGAACAGCTACCACATCAGTACTTTGAAATACAATAAATGCCCCTCGTAGCAGATAATCCGCTGGCGTCGTAATATGCGAGAACTTGTGTAAGGCCGTTCTGGAAATAGAATTCTTGATGTAGATTTACGGTAATAATGGAATTTTACATTTGAATGCGTTGTCATCATCCTAACGTTGTGAATATTTTCCATTAAAGGGTTTTTCGTTCCCAAATGTGGAAATTACAATATTATTGTGTACAATATGTCATTCAACAAGTACTTACCGCAAAGTGTATTTTTATTTTTTATGGCTTCTTTACAGAACGAGAAAATGCGTGCGGGAATTACAGAAACCATAAAGAATATTAGTTATTTCGAAGATAAGGAATCTTATTGCTTGATAAAAGAAACAACATTAAAAGTAGATGTATGATGGACTATCTTATTTTTTATAATTACAACGACTTCCTTATATGCATATCGCACAGAAATCTGAAAATGGTCACGGAAAGTCAATTCTGAGAGACATTTTATAACCATCAAGCGTGGGGACCTTACTGGGATTTAAAGCATAATCGCCTGGAACGGGATTATAAAACGGAAAACGATAGTATAAAGACATCAGACTGGAAAGACATACCAAGACAAGTTAACCGATGGTATTTGGAATAACTTCGTCTAGCATAACTAGAATTATATCACCTTTCAAGCATACTCATGTATAAATATAAAAAAATATTTAGTGTAGGAAAAGTCGAACATCACCTCAGCCGCCTACGTCAAGAGGATCTAAAGACGGTGAAATACATACAATGCAATTGTCTTACCATCCATAGGTGAATGCTAAACTGTACTTTTAAGGCTCATTAAGCGCTTGTAACTACTCTATTAGAGAAAGACGTGGATCTTGCATTAGACATTCTTAGGCCACTATACTTACGTCAACTCTAAAACTGTTCATGAGAAGTTACCTTGTGCTTGTTGATCATCACCATAAGTACACAAAAAGTAACACATACAAAAAACAGACAGTATCCTTAGCTAACTATTGAACCAGTAATATGACATAAATTCGCTTAATCATTTCAAGTTTAGTCGTTCTTCAGAATCACATTTTTCTGACATTTAATATATAAAGTTGCTTTATGATGTAACCTTTTTAATTAGGAATCCTGTGGTTCTTTTAACTTTTTCGTTTTTCTGAAATTGGTTCAGAAATGGTTTTAGTTTTTCAAAAAGGCATGCAGTATGTATATGGACGCCTCAGGATGCATTGGATTTGTTCGAATCTCCAGTTTTGAGGAATCCTAGAACTAGTGCACATGTGAACGGTTCCCAACTGTTCTCAGATGTCAGGTTCGAATAAACCTATTGTATATTGTGCAAAACTGGTCGAATCTAGTAAATCACACGCACGTAAGCAATGTCTATCTCAAAGATCAGGACTCGCAGACCTCTCACTCGCGCTTCGATGGTTACATCTGGTGCAAGTGAGAGGGATACTACAGATCCGACATCTGAAATGGACATCTATACGACGTTTTAAGAAAAAAAATCCGTATAGATGGAATGGCTTAATATGCAACAAACAGAGAACTAAAAGTAGTAGTAGTTGTAGCTCTTCTCGAATGTGTGAGATTGTTTTGTAATTTTACAATTTTGTGTATACTTTGTTTACGTTACGTTTGTTACAACGGTGAGTTTCATCAAACTGTTGAAGATGGGCCAATATGACAAAACATGTGCGGGAATGCACAGGAAACTGTGGGATGCAGTTTATAAAGATCATGCACCTTCGGTGGCTGTCGTCGGAGACTGGTTTAATGAACAGTGGCCAAACATTCTGACTACGGACAATGTGACAAAAAAATTCATGATAGAGCGTTAGCATACCGCCTGGTAAAGTCATTGCTAATAGCAACTGGCGTGATGGATGCCGCGTCAGTTGACGATTAATTAAAAACGGAATCGCATAATGACTAAGGCGATGTTTGAACATGTTTAAGTGCAGTACGAGTAAGTTTCTGCAGCCTTATGTAACTGTAGGTGAGACATGGATACATCACTATACGTCAGAAACCTGCCGGCCGAAATGAGCCGGCAAAATGGACGAACGTGCACCAAAGAAAGCGAAGACGATTGGTCGGAAGTAATGGCGACGGTTTCTTGAGATTCGCAAGACATAATCTTAATTGATTATTTGGTGAGGGGAAGGATAATCACAGAACAGTGCTATGCTGATGTAATGGATCAACTCGACGTTGAACTAAAGGGAAAAGGCCCCACCTAGTAGAAAAATATCTCTACCATCATCATAACGCCCCGGCCTACTCATCGGCAATTGCGACAGCAAAACTAGTCGAGTTACGATGCGAATTAGTACTCCATCCATCGTATTCTTCGGATTTGGGGTCTGTGACTTCTTTGTTTTTTCAAAATCGAAAAAGCGATTGGCAGAAAGCGGTTCACGTCAAATGATGAAGTCGTTGCCGAAACAGAGACCCATTTTGTAAAGTCTGCCAACTCCTATTACTTGAGTGGCTTGACATCATTGGAGAAACAAATTTACTAAATACAACAATTGCATTATCACACAAGCATTTGTCATGTACGTAGTTGCAACGATGTATTCAATACATATTCTACAACGATAATAGACATTGAAAATAAGAGAAAAGTAAAATTTAAGAGAACAAGATTAATATTTTTAAAAGTATTAGTATAAACAGTAATTTATAATATAGATGGAGGCAAATAAGTTTAGTAAATAAAATTAAAAAGGCATAAATAAAATAAAACATGACGATAAAAACAGAAAAAATAGTAATTACTGTAATATTTTTGGAAACAATTCTTTAACTTCAAGAAAATTGCAGTAATTTTCGAAATAATAGAATTGCGATAATCTTTATATCTTGTTAAAAAAATTACGCAGGGAATAGTAAACAATAGGACATCAGACAAATGAACACAAAGTGCAATTACAGTAAAAAAGCTGCAACTTCTTACCAAAAAGTTGCATACATACTTATACAAAATAAAATGAATAATAGCGTGGTGGTGAAATAAATAATGTTACAAAAATCTACTTACCAATGTAGCATCGGTTTTTAGGAACCCCTAAACTCACCAGTAATTATTACAGCAAATGTTCAGTTACCACCTTTTTCCCGAACAAGGTTATTCGCCTTGCGAGCGAGGCAAAAATCTGTTCAACGCCAATAATTAATTGAAAATAAACCCACGTGAGTGAGACTGTTTCTTGGGATAGTCACGGAGTTGTGTTAATCTAGAAACAGGGAGAACAAAAATGTGGGAATTCTATGGATCATTATTTAACGATCCGAAGGCAGAAATTGAGAAAAAATGGCCGCATTTGAAGAAAAATGGAATATAAATAATTCATAGCGACTCTGTATAAAATTTCTTCTTCTTCTTTCGCATAAGTCTCTATATATACCCTATTGGGCGTCGAAGTGGAGTTCGTTCTCCTTTACCCAAGCTTTCCATCCTTCCTTCAATTAATGTTCTCGTTTCTCCTATACTCTTTCCTCTTTTTCTCCCTAACTCGACTATTCCTTCCTCCCACGTGTTTCTTGGCGTGCCCCTTTTTCGTTTTCCTATTGCCTTTGCCTTCATTATCTTTTTTGGTAGTCTATTTTCTTATTATCTTTATATGCGACCGTACCGTTCTAATGGTCTATTTTCGATTTTTTTGCGTTATCAATTTCATTTTTAAGTTTTAAGTTCCTTGTGTGGTCTAGTTTTGCCTTTCCTTCATTTTCTTAGGTATCTCACTTTTGCAGCTACTAATTTCGACTTGATATGACTGAACACTATATGACAGCGATCGAAATCGCTATCATATAGTGTTGTTAGTGCTTCTATTAAATTGTAAAATATACTTGGAAGAGTTGCTTAGAAATCCGAGAAGTTCTTTGAAAATCTAAGGGATGGCGCTCGCAGTATCGAAAATTTTTTGTTTCTAGTAAGGATCATTACAATAGCTGTCAAAGTCTCAGTTATATCCATTATACGGTTTCATTTTTATTGTTGATTTAAGCAAAGAATTTTTGTTTATATAGAAAAATGGAAAAAAGTGAATTTCGATCATTAAACATATATTTAAAAGGCTTGACACCGAAAGAGATCAAACCTGAGTTGGATGAAATTTATAGCACATCTGCTTCTGTGTTGGCAACTGTTTACAATTAGGTAATTGATCAATGATGTGGTTTTGAAAGATCGACCAATCAAAGTGCGCGAAATAGTTGAGGCCACATGCATATCGCAAGGAAAAGCGTTTTCAATTTTGCACGAAAAATTGGGCGTGAAAAAAGTCTCGGCAAGATGGGTGCCGCATTTGCTCTTAGTGGAGAATAAATGCAATCGTGTGGTCGTCTGTAAGGCTGTTTCGATGCTTTTCCGTCACAATTCATTTCTACGTCGATACAAAACTGTGAACGAAACATGGATACACTACTACACTCCGGAGACAAAGGAACATTCAAAACGGTGGGTTTTTGAAGGCAAATGGGCTCCGAAAAGACGAAGATAATGACATCCAGTTATTTGGAAAAAGGACAAACAATAACTGGAAAGTATTATGCGTCGTTATTGGACCAGTTGAACGAAAGAAATCGAGAAAAAACGTTCTCACTTGAAAACGAAAAAGATCCTCTCCTATCAAGGCAACCCACGGGTGCACACTTCTGCTGTTTCGTTGGCCAAGATGATGGAATTAAATTTCGAAATAGTATAGCATCCATCGTATTGACCGGATTTCGCTCCCAGTGACTGTTACGACGACGTAATTGACTGTATTTTCTCTTTGAAATGTTCGGATGATTGGATGAACACAGGTGAACAAAATAAATACAACACCCTTTTCTCTTGGTTGTTAGAACTAAACTCTTTATTTTGGTTAAAAAGTATTAACCAATCAACATAAACCCGAATGTGGCGCCATCAAACGAAAAGACGGCAACTACTTGAAACTAGAACTGTAAACGTCTTAACATACTCCCGCCCGTTGAAATGGTATCAATTCAACACATTATAACATATGACAATAAGTTATATAATAATAAATGCTAGAACATGAATGTACTAAAAATCACAAATTGTGTCTTCAGTCCCTTTGAGGTAGTGGCAGTAAGCAAAGCTTGGTAATGGGTCGTTTGAAAGCACCATGCGCAGTTTTCACTGTCACAACTCGCACTTCTCCATCCTTTCCGGGATGCAGGTCCACAATTCTCCCGATTAGCCACTTGCAGGGAGGCAGTCCAGCTTCCTTCAACAGAACTAATGAGCCCACACGCAGATGATTTTCTTGAGAAACCTTCCATTTGTTTCTTCCTTGGAGAGTAGCGAAATAGTCTCTGGACCAGGATTTCCAAAAATGCTGATTAATGCGTTGAAGCAGCTGCAATCTTGACAACTTGTTTAAGTTTACCTCTAACAAGTTTGGATCCGCTATTGATGTTAGTGGTTTGCCAATTAGGAAATGAGACGGAGTTAAGGGTAAAAGATCGTTTGGGTCTGAGGACAAAGCGTACATAGGTCGGGAATTTAATGCAGCTTCTACCTGTACTAGTACCGTATGAAACTCTTCATACGTTAGATGAGTATTACCTATTACCCTTAAAAGATGATGTTTACAACTTTTCACGGCTGCTTCCCAAATTCCCCCAAAATGCGGAGCCCGAGGAGGAATAAACTTCCAACAGATATTGTCGTTCGCACAAATGCCAGCGATTGTTTCATTTGATTTCATCAGAAATTCATGCAAAACCTTTAACTCTTTATGTGTCCCTACGAAATTTGACGCGTTATCCGAATAAATACATTGCGGTTTCCCCCGTCTTGAAACAAAACGTCTGAGAGTTGCAATAAATGCCTCTGTGGAAAGGTTATTTACTAACTCTAAGTGAACAGCCTTTGTAGTAAGACACACACAAATACAGATATAAATTTTGTACAATTTTGCACCGCGACCTGTCTTGTTCTTAAGGTCGAATGGACCCGCGTAATCTATACCGGTATTGTAGAAAGGACTATTAATTTTGACTCTATTTTCTGGCATGTTAGCCATAATTGTATTCATCAACTTAGGTTTATACTTAATACACGTAATACAATTTCTAATTACACCCTTCACCACATTCATCCCTGACGTTGGCCAATAATTTTGTCTAATCGTAGCCAAAAGTAACTGCGGACCAGCATGACATAATTGTTTATGCTCATATTCGATTATCAACTTAGTTAAAAGGTGTTTTCCCATTAGTAAGATTGGATGTTTAGACTCAAAACGTACATGTGAGTGTTTTAGTCGTCCCCCTACTCGCATAATTCCATATTCATCCAGAAATGGAGTTAACATGGAGAGAATACTTTTGTTAGGTAAACTTTTATTGTTAGACAAAATGTTTAATTCTTTAGCAAAAGTTTCTTCTTGAGATAATTTAATCATTACCCTAAGACTCTCAGATAGTTCTTGAGTATTTAAATGACCCGTCCTTCTTTCTGAGATTCCATGTTTTAAATTATAGTAAAATCTCATACAGTATGCGACAACTCTTTTCAATTTTGTGAAACTTGAAAACCTACCGAATATATCAAAATCACGCAAAGAGGTTAGACATGTGTGGCTAGATCTGTTTGTCTCTTGACCAGACCACTCAGGTGAAGACAAGAAGTCTGGACCATGCCACCACATGTCACAAGAACCAATTAAATTTGGTAACATACCTCTAGAAGCGACATCTGCTGGGTTTTTCTTTGTGTTTACATAGGACCAAACGCAATCCTTTGATAGTGAATGTATTTGATTAACTCGATTTGTTTCGAAACGCGGTAAAGTTTTTGATTCACCGGTTATCCAAGAAATTACAATCTGTGAGTCACACCACATAAAACGTTTTATATTATGAAGATTCAATGCATTAGATGTCTTTTCTGCTAAGCGTGCTAATAGCAGTGCTCCCGACAATTCTAACTTTGGGATAGTTAATTTTGGCTTTAAAGGAGCCACTTTAGTTTTTGAGCTCACCAAATGCATGTGAACTTTCCCACTTTTCGACACGCTCCGCAAATACACTACTGCGGCATACGCATTGCAGCTGGTATCGCAAAATCCGTGAATTTCTAACAATACTGCTTCATTGCAAACTACATGCCTCGGAATTTTCAATTTACTTAAGCAAGGTAAATTAGATGCAAATTTTAACCAAAGTGTTTCTATGTCTGAAGGAACCGGTTCGTCCCAACTTAATTTTAAAACCCATAAATTTTGAATTAGCACTTTAACTAAAATAATGCAAGGGCTAACAAGTCCTAAAGGATCAAATAATTTGGCAATGCATGACAAAATTGATCTTTTAGAAATTGTTTCTGTTTTTGTAAACTCTTTAACACTATAAGAAATTTTATCCATCTTCTGATTCCAAAGCATTCCTAACGTTTTGACAGTTTGATTTTCACTAAATAACAAATGACTATTATGATCAATATGTTCTTGTTGCTGCAAGATCTTGGTACAGTTCGATGACCATTTTCTTAAAGGAAAACCTGCATCTTTAAGAATTTTCGTGACTGTATTGCAAGTATTTATTGCCGTTGTTACATCATCAAAACTAGTAATTAAGTCGTCAACATAAAAGTCATTTTTTATTACGTTTGAAGCAAAAGGATGTGCGTCTTGACAATCCTCAGCTATCTGTTTAAGACACCGAATGGCTAAATATGGCGCGGACGCTGTTCCGTACGTAACCGTTTTCAAAGTATATGTTAACAACGGATCATTTGGATTAAATCTCCAAACTATTTTTTGTAAAGGCCGATCTTCCTCATGAATTAAAATTTGCCTATACATTTTCGTAATATCTGCGCAAACTGCATATTTATATTTTCTAAATCTGACTAATATATCTGTAATATCATTCTGACATGGAGGACCTTTGAATTGAATATCATTCAGTGACAGATCCGATTTTGTAACAGCCGAACCATCGAAAACTACCCGTAATCTTGTAGACGTGCTATCAGGACGTAGGACGCCATGATGTGGCAAATAGTAAGTGGGAATGCTCGAATCATCTTCACTACAAGAAAGCTCCATGTGGTCTAATTCTATATATTCCTTAATGAAATTATCATATGACGTTTTTAGTTCTTTATCTTAGGCTAGCTTTCGTTCTAAGTTTAAAAATCGTTTAATTGCCATTTCTTTTGAATTCCCTAAACTCGATCGTGGAATCTTCAAAGGAACGCGCACCACGAACCGCCCGTCACTATTTCTAGAATAATTTTTCATGAAATGCGATTCGCATATCTCTTCATCGTTAGTTGGAGAATAAATAGTAGAATCAATGTTTTCTAGTTCCCAAAATTTTGTTAAATTGTCATCTAATTCCCGAGTAGTTATTTTAATAAAATTGCAATACGATTTCACCATACTTTGAGTAATGGCACCCGAAACTATCCACCCAAACACTGTGTTCTGTAATATCGGTAACCCTTTCCCGAACTTATAATTTCCAGTTTGTAATAAGTCCCAAAATAACTGTGAACCTATTAATAAATCAACCTCATTAGAAATATTAAATTCATCGTCTGCCAATTGCAACGTTTCTGGTATGTTCCATGACGAAATGTCTATATCTCGAACGGGTAATCTATCTGTAATATTACCTGGTACAATTACACAAGAAATTTTGGTTTCAAAATCAGATGTTCGCGATTTTACTTTTAAATCGCAAGTATAATTCATTTTCATTTCTAACTGATTTACACCTACAATTGATATATTAGTTCGATATTGCCTTAACTGTAATTTTTGTGCTAACTTTCCCGTTACTAAGTTAGACATTGAGCCGCTATCTAAAATTGCCCTACACTTGTGATATTTGCCCCAAACATCAGTTACCTCCACAACTACTGTTGACAACAAAATGCAATTACTAATATTTCTACTTGAAATCAATGAAAGCTGTGTTTCCGCTTCACCGCTTTCTTCTTTCTCAACAAGTACCTGCGTAGAAGTTGTAGTCTCGCTATGTAACAAAACATGGTGTTTCTTTTGGCATTTTTCACACGGCTTTGATTTGCACCGATCAAAACGATGTCCAAAACATAAACAATTAAAACATAACCTAAACTCTTTTACCTTTAACAATTTCTCTGAGACCGGCAATTCTTTAAATTCTTTGCATTGTAATATGCTATGAGCCTTTTTGCAATAATTGCATTGCTTTACTCTTTCCTTGATTTGATTGGCCGCTAACAAACTAGACGACCTCTTGTTTTCTTGACTTTCTTTAGGTTTCATATGATTTAATTCGAAAGTTTCTAAAAAATCTGCACGCCCGTTAAGAAATAATTTTAATGAATTTAATGTAGGTGTATCAACCGCACCGCGCCCCTTCTCCCATTCGCGAATAGAAGTTTTGTCCATTTTTGCCGTTATTATATATATTAAAAGTGCATCCCATTGTGCGATTGGTTGACCCAAAGCTTCAAGAGCTCTTAAATGCCTAGATGTAGAATCAATTAAATTCCTTATCAAACGCGCCGACTCTTTCGTGACTGGTTGTAATTCAAAAATAGCTTTGATATGGTTTTGTATTAATAATCGTTTATTATTATATCTTTCACATAATGCTTGCCACGTCAGGTTATAATTCGTTGCTGTAAACTCAATCGATTGAATAATACAAGCCGCATCCCCTTTCAATGACGCCTTTAAATAATGAAACTTTTGTGTGTCTATAATACTTTCATTTTTATGAATCAGCGATTCAAACGTGTCTCTGAACTCCAACCACAAATTAAATTCACCATTAAATTTTGGAAGTTCAATAATTGGTAACTTTATTTGAGTGATAGCGCTCTCCGCAGAGGCATTCCCCGCTTTTGACCGGACTGACCTGCCAGACGTATTTGTTTCCCGTTCATTACCAATTTTGACACTATACGTTTCGTTTAAGCCTTTTGCTAAAACTATATTCGCAATATAGGTCTCATAATATTCGGAACGTACCGCGTACTGTTCGTCTAACTTATCACCTGCTGTTAAACATTCAATATCAATTTGTATAGCTTCAAATTCGTCCCATACGGGTTCGAACTTTTCTAGCCGCACTGAAAGATCCCTTACATTTTCCTCTAGTTTCTCCCCTTTATCTAATTTCACTTTTACATTATTTAAATAATTAGAAAAACTAGTTATCTTGTGTTTGATCACCCCTCGTTTCTTATTTAATCGCGTAATATCTTCCGACATTTTGCCAACGACAGTCTATTTCCTTCGTAAAATACCCGACTCATAAATACGCGACAATCCACACTTAAGTAAAATATTGCCGTATTTAGAATAATTTCTCTGTATTTTAGATGAAATAGTTCGGGTTAAAGTACACTAAACAAGTATTAGGAGGAATGGAATAAAGGAATTGGCTTACCAGTTTAAGTTCGCTTCACATGTGTCCACCATTTTCATTATTTCACCAATTTTTCCTCAAATATCTTCTTTCATCCGATTACCATTTAGTTTTTATTTAAAAACTACTATCCGGCTCGAAGGACCATTATGTTACGACGACGTAATTGACTGTATTTTCTCTTTGAAATGTTCGGATGATTGGATGAACACAGGTGAACAAAATAAATACAACACCCTTTTCTCTTGGTTGTTAGAACTCATCTCTTTATTTTGGTTAAAAAGTATTAACCAATCAACATAAACCCGAATGTGGCGCCATCAAACGAAAAGACGGCAACTACTTGAAACTAGAACTGTAAACGTCTTAACAGTGACTTCGCTTGGAAAAAACGCATAGAGTTGTATGGAGATTATGTTGAAAAATAAATAAAAATCTTATCTACAGAAAATACTTGATTTTTCTTTTTTTAAGAGCTTATTGAATGACCCTCGTATATACGAAATGACATTATTTAATGTTTTTTATGTTACCTAAAGGCTGTACAAATAAAGTTATTATACTTGTAATAGTTATAATTAATGTAAGCCAGTTTCGAGATAATCAAAAAGCTAATTTAATTTAATTTCTTTTATTTTTGAATTTATGTTAGGTTTAGTATCATAGTAGCACGTGACGAACGGAAAAATTCAACGAAATATTGCAGTAAAAGATTTAACATTTAGCAACTTTTGCTCCAATTTAGTGTTAAAATTTAACGAAAAATTTTGCTACAAATTGCATTTCTCACTATATGTATGTACTTCAAAGCGTAGCACAAATTTTCACAATTGTAGTAACATTTTCAATATTTCAATACGGTGTATCTTACCTTCAAACGTATAAGTTTCAGGATCCATATTTGTACATTAACTTACATAAACCACCAGTAAGCCGTCATTGAAACATATTCTGCAATAGTATGTAAAAAATTGCATTAATGAAGCCTCAATGTTATGTCTTTTCTTAGCAAAACGGAAACTAATCAAATCATCAAATACGAAACGTCTAAGGCAGGCCCCATATATAAATTCGAATTGGTAGACTCGAACAGACTCGAGATATTATTTACATTATTATATCTGCTGACATGAATACAAGATTTAAAATGATCATCTCTTGACATTAACCCTTTTGATTCTTGTACGCCTTTTAATAAAATTGTTATTGTTCTCAGAAATAAATTCGATAAAGGCTTTTCCGGCAAAATATTACTGTATTGTGGAATGAATATGCCACATGCTTGAAATAATTACTTTTGACAAAATACCATCCCTTTTTCTCCATGTACAGAAGCTTTTGATTGAGCAAATAAAATCTGTTCTATAGCTTTCCACCCAACATTTTTAGATAATGTTCAGCAGATAGAAACATTATAAATGAGTGTCTTGTAAGTATATAAGATGATAACGAAAATGTTATAAAGCAATAGTACCTATTGAGAGTAAGTACCTTCTAAAAGCAAACATACGTCTATTCATGTTGTCGTTCCTTAGTTAAAACAAACTGTAACTTGATTTTGGAATCAACAGAATATTTTCCTTAACTTGCTTCTTCTAATGGTTCAAAGAGGCGCTTTATTTTTACAGGTAATTGAGTTGAAATTTCCATTGTTTACTTTTTCAACGTTTGTTTTCACTCTACCGTTTTAGTTTTCTTGGGACATATCGTTTCTTGCTGTTCAAATGAGTCATTGTTTTTGTTGCTGTTAAATGTTTGAAGGTGTCATCTTGTGTAAAGAATTTTCTTGCTAACTCTAAATTACGCGGAGCTGCTAATAAATAAACCGTTTGAATATATAAACATTCGGATAAACTTCAATTTCCATTAGAATATGCCTAAATATAATATTTACTATACCGCTCTGACACTTATGTGTTTACATCGAGTGTAAAATGTACGCAGTAATTAATTCTGAATTTTGGTGTGGAAATTATCATGTGTACAACACCTGCTTAGTGCGGAAGATTAATTGTTATAAGGTACTAGTTATGCGCAAAGCGGGCGTCTGCCTTTCTTATGAGATTTTAGAGGACCCAATAGTACGAAAGTGAGAATGATCTAAATTTTAGTTTTCAGCAAATATTGAAATTTATAAAGAAACAGCAAGACCAAAAAAGACGCTGAACTACAAAGCACTTACAATTAATGTTAGAAGCAATTACTTCAGACATAAGTAAAGTAAAATGAAAGCCAACAACGTTAAAAAATGTGGTGCAATAACTGGAATTGCAACAATTGAATTGAAATCTCTAAGCTACGTCATTAATGGAACATTCAAGCAAACTCATCTGAAACCAGGTCCACTTGTATTTCAAGCTTTGTTTCAAGTTTGGTTTAGACGAAAAGAATTAATTTCAACGAAATACGATTGAATTCAGGGTCTTCAGCGCAAAAAGTGGTTGCATGCGCATTACTGATGATATAAATAATAATCAGATTGAGCATTCCACAAGCAATCTTGATTATTGCAACAATTTATCCAGCGTTTTTTTCTTAGTTTATATGTGAAAATGTGTTAACTTGTGACAATATTAAATTTAGTTATTGGCACTCAATTTTTAAGTCTGTTTCTGCTAGTTATTGCTACGGATGCATCTCCTCCTTTTTCTTGTTTCGCCTGTGTGGTCTTAGCATATCTTTTGGTTATACTCTTTCTTCTGTTCTGTTCTTTGTATACGTGTTAAATCTTATTTCTCTTCGCAGAGGAGTGTTGATAAGAGATCTCTTCTGTTGTAGATGATGATGACATCCATAATCGCATCGGTCTGAGTGTGTCCTTTTACTTTTTGAGGAAGCGTGCTGTTGGCGCGTTTCGTTAAAAGGTAGAGTACTGTCTTCTTCAATCTCCGTAACGAAGACGCTATGCGATGTTTGTTAATCTGTTGAAGAAATTTATCTTGTGCTTCTCGTCTGTGGGACCATACAGCGAAGGGGTCGTCTATATGCTCAAAGAAAATATTTTTCACAATTTCTTGGAATTAGAATTTTTTTCAGGTAACCATGAAGAAAATCTGACAGAATATTCCGTTGCAATTAAAGGAAATTGATTGCCAACAGATTCTATTCAATCTCTGATTAGCAAGAAGATATATGTGTCTTACTTATTCACTTGAATAATGTAGTTAATTACTATTTTGTAATTACACCAACATCGAATGGAGGGTTTGTTAAAATTATAGGTTGCACTTGCAAATTCTGATCCAAGCAGTATAGTTGTGTGTGTATTTAAACTTGTATAGACTCTTATTAAGAGTGTAATAAGCGCGTTAATGGTACTCCTCTTTTCCGGTGAAATTGATTCAAATCTCTTACGGGTACGTACTTCTAGATTTCTCTTCTTTTCAGACATAATTGTCATCGGGATGACGAGGAATTATTACCATTGGTCACGCAATAGCAATTACCATTATTATCAGATCGCGCGGAACAACTCAACCATCGCAGGAATAGTTGAGCAAGTACCACGGCAAAAGTTATCGCAAATAATCTTACCGTTTCATTTTGCTACGTAAAAGGCACACGCGGGAAGAATACAACGACGGATCATCGTCCATTCGCCATTATTATTGAGTTCTTGTTTGGATTCACATAATACCCACACTATTATATGAGGGCGTATTGAAAACTAATACCTTCATAGCTATACTTGTTACAACCACACGATAAAGTGCATCAAAATTGGTTAGGTATACTTTTCTCGCCATTTTTTTCTATGTTCTATCTTAAATGATTTATTTAAAGTTTCCTTTGAAACTCTTATTAAATTCTTCTGTTTTTCCTTTTAAGCTAATATTCCAGATCCTTTTCTTATAAGTCCGGTCGTTTTTTTACGTTACGAGTTCATTTTCTTGCTTATTTTCTTTAGAATGATTCTTGAATTAGCTTTAAAAGTTTTAAATACATATAATGCTACGAGTATTGATTAAATTTACATTTCTAAATAATACGGTTTTTGAAAGAATGCCTGTTATCAAACGTATATTTTTCAGTCTTGTTTACTTATTGTCACAGGAATACCAATCCAACGACTTGTGTTGCTTAATGATGATTTGTTTCCATGTTGTACATGACATTATGAATTTCAACTACTGGATTCCATATAATTTGTTTATTGTGCATGACTTTTATATGTTTGTTTACAAAAAGAAATTCTCAAGATGTGAATTGCTGAAAACAACTTATGGTCTTAATTATTACCCTACAGGGAATAATCCTCAATAACTTACATCTTAAGAATTACTTTGTAGTAATATAAACGAAGTCTTCTTTTAAGAAATAAAAAATAACATGAACTATCAAAACGCCAGAATTCGAATAATAACTAAAAGTATTCGAATTTCGGAAATATTAAATTAAATTTTATGATGATTGTGATTGCTCGAGGTCGGCGGAGAATTTGGATAGAGGCGCGAGCCATATGAGACAGGTTGCGATTGGAGGATTCAAATAGGAGATATTTCCACTGAAAATGTAACACGTAACCATCGTCTCGATTGAGAGTGTTGGAGTGTTTGCAGATTTCCTTAGCTTCCGGGTTGAAACCACGTAGTAAATGTAAGAGTCTACCGACGTTTCGCTCTCACTTGCATGGGGTTTCTTCTGGGCTGCTGCATGTTGTATCACTGCTGTAAGAAGAATGATTGTGATTGCTCGAGGTCGGCTTTTTATAAGAGTTTGGATAGGAGGGCGAGCCATATGAGACAGGTTGCGATTGAAGGATTTGAATAGGAGATATTTCCACTGAAAATGTAACACGTAACCATCGTCTC